>JAJHZJ010000031.1:600000-889112 GCA_023548195.1 Bettongia penicillata ogilbyi | reverse complement strand
CCCTTAGCACTTTGAACTCAGTTAAATAAGTATTTGTTGAATGAATAATTGAATGATCATTGTGAAGTCAAAAAAACCAGAGAGATCAAGATTTGATAACCAAAATCAGTAAAATTACAAGCCATGAAGAAATCACTGTGTTTGTGTCTATTTAGCTCCTAATTAATGGATTAACAGTGTAGCTTCCTTAATTACTTTTCAAAACAGACTGAGAAAGAAAGAAAGAAAAAGAAAGAAATAAAAAAGAGACAGAGAGAGACAGGAGAGGGAGGAAGGAAGGGAAAGAAAGAAAGAAAGAAAGAAAGGAAAGAAAGAAAGAAAAGAAAGAAAGAAAGAAAGAAAGAAAGAAAGAAAGAAAGAAAGAAAGAAAGAAAGAAAGAAAGAAAGAAAGAAAGAAAGAAAGAAGAAAGAAAGAAAGGAAGAAAGAAAGAGAGAGAGAAAGAGAGAAAGAGAGAAAGAAAGAAAGTTGCTGAGTCATGATGACTCATTTTCCCCCCTAGCACAGCTGCAGAAGAAAATCAGAAACAAACAGGACGAGGCTCATTTGCAGCATATGCTTCTTTCTTAAAAGGTAGAGGAGATAGCCAGGAAGTGGAGATTTTTTTTGAAGCCATGAACCTGAAAGGCTGAACATACATATGCTGAAGGATAAATTGTTTTTTTTTTTTATTTGTTTTTTTGAGAATGACTATACTTAGGCTGATTGCTCTGGAAGAAAAGAGAGAGTAAGGCTTGATGAATTTCAGAGAAATAATAGCCAAATATAGTCATTGAACTCTGGGGCTTTGGTTGCTCTTTTCAGATGAATGTAAACTGAGACAGGGGAGAGAGCAGAGAGTAACACTGGCTAGTCTTGAAGGCACCTTGAGTAAAACAAGTGGATTGACCCAACAAAGGGGAACACTTCAAAAGACACCAGAAGTTGAATAATGTGCTGATTTCAAATCAAAGACAAGTCTCTAAGACGGTGCCAGAATGCTCTGTCCTAGCCTTTATACTGAACAGCATTTTATTTAACGATTTGGATGTTAGTATAGATGACATGATTGCCATGTGTTTAGTTGACAGTAAATGTGAAATACAGCAACTTCCTAACTTTGCTTGGTGGAATTTGAATTTAAAAAAGAGAGATCTTAACAGGTTTGAAGGATGGGCTGAATCTAAAGAGATGAAATTTAATAGGCACGAAAATACTTGAGTTCAAACCATCAGCAATACAAGCATATTGTGACTAGGTCACAATCCTTATAAAAAAAATAATAGAAAGTTTTGGGTGGGCTTACAATTTAATCACTCAACCTGAGCCACAAAAGCCTAGACTTTGCTTGTTGTCCTCTTGGAGCATTTTTTATAGAGTCCCCTATGGTGAGGACTTAGTTCATAAGTGGCCAGAGAATTAGGCAGAGTAATTTTTATTTTTTTTGAGCATCAGAAAGGTTTAAGTGCCTTGACCAGGCTTAGTCATCTGTTGGGTTTCAGTGATTGGACTCAGTCAGTGGGCACAGTGCTGGATTTGGAGGCAGGGGACCAAGATATGAATCCTGATTCTCCTCACTGTGTGACCGTGGACAAGTGCCTTCATCCTTCTGTAACTCGGTTTCCTTGTTTGCAAAATAGTTTTGCAGGGATACTTAGTCTGTAGTGTGTGTGTGTGTGTATGTGTGTGTGTGTGTGTGTGTGTGTATATATTAACATATTGATAATTGTACTTCAATGCAAATGGTTCCCTTTGTAATTCTTTATTTTTAAATTTGCTGGATTTAAAAGCAAAATGAAACAAAAACCTGATGAGTTTGAGTTGACGGCTCCATTATACAACCAAAAGTATTGAGCTCTACAAGAGCTGTTTTTTTGTTTCTTTGCATCCCCAGCATTTAACATATTGTCTACAACATAGGAGCTTAATAAATGCTTACTGACTGATGACACAATAGAGATTAAGAAAATCGGGACTTCATGATGTTTAAATTCTGTTTCAGCTCTATATTTATGTTCCCATAACCTCAAATCCTCTCAATCCACAACCAAGCTCTTTTCCATTATCCAATGTCATTTCTCTAGCTCACGTTGGGCTGGAGAAACACAAAATATTTTGTCCAAAGAGAGTGAGATGAAGGTCTCCCTTTGCTCTGTCCAGATTAGACCACATAGGTTCACTTTGTTTATTTCTGGGTATTTTATATTTTAGGAATGCGATTTATAATGTAGAGCTATTTAAATAACAAGGACCAAAATAAGTCATAATAAACAAATTCAATTCAACAAATATTTATTGTCAGCTATGCTCAGTGTCTTGTGCAAAACCTTGGGGGAAATTTACTATTTACATATATTCCCCTCCCCCCGACAATCTACTGAAAAAAATATAAAAGGGGAAAAAAAGCAGGGCTCCTATAGTACAAAATAATGCACAAGATTCATTAGAAAGGTTTAAAAAGTACTTTGAAGCATTTGTGGAAGAAAAGCATTGCAAAAAGGGAAACAGCACAGAGGAAGTTGTATTAGAGTTGGGGTTTAAAGGTTAGAAGAGATTTGAGTTTCTGCAACAGAAATTTTAGCTGAAAGAATGTTTTTTAGCCTGAAGAAGGTTTTTTTGTTTCTGTTTTGCTTTTTAGCCTGAAGGAGAGATATTATCACTGTTTTCAACTATACAAAGGTCTGGTTTTTGGCAGACTTGCTCTATATAACTCTAAAGGGGAAGACTTGAAATCAATCAGCAGAAGGTACAAAGGGACAGATGTCAAAGTCAGTATAAGGAAAAACTTCCTATTAGAGTCATCTAGAAAATGAGCCTGCTGTAAATGATTGTGACCATTAGTCAACAGTGTTGTTGAGAGGATTCAGGTGGACATTTCAGATGACTTCCATCCCCAACAAGGGCCCTTCCCTCTCTTATTCTGAGTTGTATATTGTGGGTGGGTGGCAAGAGAAAGTACATCTTGAAAATAGAGATGGGGTGAGTAGACAGTTAAGTCCCTTTTTCTACAGAGATTCCAGACCCTGTCCAAAAGACTCCCAGTTACTGTTCTCCCACACCACTCTGTTGTGTGCCCTAATGTATTAGTTCTTGACTCCTACCCCTAAAATGAATGCGCAGAATCACTGAACTTAGAATGAGAAGGAATTTCAGGGGCCTTCTACTGCACCCTTCTACCCGGTGCAATTATAGCTTCTATGGCATCCCTGGAAAATGCTTCTTCAACCACTTTGGAAAGATTGGGCTCTGACATTTTCAAAAGTGTGAATACAAAAAGTAGTTAACAGTTAAAGGAAACAGAGTCTATCAAAAGTGGATTTTAAGTATGTTTTTTAATTTCCTTAAGTGAAATTACCTGCATATAAATGTTGAATAGCACCAAGATGTCAATCAATCTTGTTTTCCAGTTAAATTAGAATAAAATGATAATGAATTCACATTTATCCAGTGCCTTGCTGAGAGTCACAGTAATTAGAATTGGAAAAGACCTATTAGGACATCCAATTCCATTTTTCTGCCCTAAAAGGACTCTTCTTCACTTCCATTCTTTGTCTCCGCAAGTTTTAAGTCTCTAGGGAAAATGTTTCCCCAATGTCCTCAGATGACTTTTTAACCCTTAATGAGATCCACCTGAGCATTCAGGAAAATCTACTCTGCCTTCATAAAATGTACCAGATAAATTTCTCCATTTTTTATTTTTATTTTTTTTTTTTTTTGCAAATGCATATTCAGACCTGCCTGAACTTACTATAACAATCAACTCTCTACGTCTGACTTTCAACTTGGTTAATTTAGTGCCATGGGGCATTATCTGAATTTTAATATTCAGTTCACGGAATATTTTTAAGGGATCTGTGTTCCTTATATTGAAGTAATTTTTCCTTGCTTTGTATGTTTGTCATTGAGTTAATCTCAGCTAATAGATCGCATGTCTGACAGTATGTTTGCTATTGATTTAGGAAATTCTCTTACTCCCCTGATAGTTCACAATTCCACGATCCTCATTAAATAACTTTCTTCTGTATTAATTTCGCAGGGTTCCAACTGACTGGTGTTTGATATCTAAGGCCTAAGAGATACTAGGAATACTAGCCCTCACCTAACTTGGAGCAGTCTTCTTAATAAATAGGTACAATGATTATTCCAGTAGCATAAAGTCTAACAGGGGGAATAAACCATGCAGAGAAATAATTATCAATCAAATAAGTCAACAACCAATCAGTGAGCATGGACTTATTAAGTGAGTACCATGTGACAGGTATTTGTGCCGGGCACTAGGGTTACTAGGACAAAGAATGAAATGATCCCTCCTTGCAGGAAACTTACATTCTACTAGGAAGAAGAACATATGCAAAAAAGAGAGGTACAAATAAATCTAAGAGAATTCCAACGTGAGATCATTACTGGGTGAACCATGTGAGGCTTCATGGAAGTGTTGATTCCTTATGGTCAAATAGGTACATCAAAAAGAGAAGCTGGAAGAGTGGAAAGGAGTGCATTTTTTTTCTTCCACTTAAATGATAAATTCTCTAATCATAAATAATATGTCTTCTAGTTGAATATCAACATGACATGATAGATACAAGGGCTGGACTTGGAGGCAGGAAGAACCAGGTTTAAATTTTGATTCATAAATTCATTATCTGTGTGACATTGTGAATGTCACCATCTTTACCTCCTTTGTAAAATGGGGATAATTAATAGCACCAATTTCCCTTTCTTCTTATGAGAATCAGATGAACATATACATAAAGCGCTTGACAAAACATAAACATTATATAAATGTCATTTATTATTCTACTTCTCTTTCTGCCATAGCCCTTAGCCCATTTCTGGTATCTTTGTTTCAGAAACAATCTCAAAGCTATTAGGTGAAAATTCTTGACTATACTCTAAGGCAGTGGTTCTCAGCATGTTCCTCCCCTCTCAGGGGGTCCAAGCCATCAAAATTTTTCTCATAATAATACCAAGATATTTTAATTTCTAATAAAGTAAGCATTACTAAATATAGCCTACATAGACAAAAGCTTTTGGAGGTCCTCAATTTCCAAGAACAGAGTGTTACTGAGACCAAAAACTTTGAGAACTGATGATCTAAGGAATGAAAAGGTTCTTGATCTAGGTGGGACTTTGAAAGATATCTAGTCTAAACCCCTCAATTAACAGATGAGAAACTGAGGGGCAAAGAGGTTAAGTTATTTGTCCATGGTCACATAGGGTAGGCACCAACAGAGCAGATATAAATGTATTCTTTTCCATTGTACCACCCTTCCTCCTCACATCCCTATCTTAATTGCTAAATTCAGTTATCTTCTGTCAAAGGATAATGCTCTTTATTCTTAATCACTGACCTTTCCTTATCACGTTCCTTATGCTTGAGAGGATTTCCACTCATATTTCTGTTTTGTAATCCTACCTACCTTTCATGATTCAAATACAGTGCTAAGCTTTCAATCGTCTTCCTCTTCTGAAATCTCATAGCATTTTGCACTTCTCTGAAGGCATATCACAATTTACACTGTATCACAATTCACCTAAAACATCAGCAACCATCCACCACTAGTAAGGATTTCTATCTGAATACGTATTTTATAGTAACATATCTATGTACTACTTTAAGGATCAAGTACTTTCCTAGCAACTCTATGAAGTGAGTGGTCCAAGTATTACTACCCTTTCTAGATCTTATGGAACAAGCCAAGACTCCAAGAAATTAAATGATTTGCCTGGGGTCATGTAGCTAATAAGACCCTGAATTGCAATTTGAGCAGTTATGTGATGTCAAGTCCCACTTGGCGCTGTCCACCTAGCCAGATCTTCTCTGTTTAATATAAAGCTTAAGGACAAAACCCATATATAATTTATTTTTCAGATTTTCATCAGTATGGAGTATGGTGCCTTCCACATGGCAGACATTTAGTGTATTTGCTTAATTGTTGAACTAAATTATGTCTGTTTGGTGTGTATAACTTCCCTTGTTGATGGTTTTGTCAGAATTGTATCTGTGTGAGTAATAATTTTGGATGTTTCCAAAGCAGCCTATCTTTGCTCACCACATAATATGTTTCCAGGAATAATCATGCTGTTTGTCCAGGGAATGCTTCTGGTAGTGCATGGCTAGATCTGTGTGAAGGACTTTAGATACTGCTGTTTGTTTTTCTTTCTTTGCAGCACTGGTCAGAAGTTCAGGAGGGATGGATGGAGACAGAGAGGGATAAATAGATGGGATGGAAATCATTATCAATGCCTCCTGGGTGGAGGGAATGATCAGTGGGTTAGCAAGTGACACCATGCATTTAGGGCAGAGGAAAAACAAAATTCATGTGGACAAGCTAAGCTATGCCAATTCACAATTGGCCAATTCATTGGCTGTTAGTATAGAACAGAATGGCATGAGTCTCGGGGTTATGTTTTAGTGGGAAATTAATCTGAATTATGATATGACTGACCCCCAAAACTTTTTTAGTGCTATGTGATTTATAAAGCATTTGACTTGTGACAATGCATGGGTCTCTTTACTTCTACATGGTTTGGTTTCATCATCTTTAAAATAAGAATAACAAAACCTGTTCTAACTACTGCACAGGATATCACTGAGGTTCAGATACCACTCTACTACTACTACTACTACTACTACTGCTGCTGCTGCTACTACTGCTGCTACTACTACTAGTACTACTAGTGCTACTACTACTACTACTACAATTTGAGTCACAGCAACTTTTTTAGAGTTGTAAGGTAGGCCATTATTATCATTCTATTTTCCAGAGACAGAAATGGAGGGCCATGGAATTTAAGACACTTGCACAAGGTCAAATAGTAAGAAGATTTGTATCTGAACTCTGCTACTTACAGTTCATATGACCATAGGCAGCTTATTTCAGGTATCTATGCCTCAGTAATTTTGTCTATGAAAAAGGCGGTTGGGACTATCAGATGGCTGCTGACGTTTTTTGCAACTTTAAATCGATGACACTATGACACAAATCCTGATCTTGAGAGTTATATACCATTACTATTTCTAAAAGCTTGCTGCACATAAAATAGAGATCCTCTTCTTAACAACTTCCAAAATTAAGTTATCCTTTAGCCTATATATATTCCTGTAGACTGACAGGCAGGGTCTCTCTCTTTCTTTAGTAGCTCTATTTGTGGTTATTTTCTCCTAGTGATGTACATTTGCTTGTTTTTTACATGCCCATGTCTGAATTTCTGGCTCATCTGATTTTAATTTCCTACTATTTCTCTCCCAGCAGCACTGACCATTTAGAGTCTCCTGCAATTTTAAAATGAATCATAGACATCAACAAGAACATAGCTTTGAGTGTGTGGATGTTGTCTATAATTAAGCCTCACCTTTGAACTTACCATTCAGATTTTTCCCCAAACATTTCCTCCTTTATTTTTAAATAATAATTTTGATTGGGCAAATGACAATCACTATCTCATAAACCTGGTTTGATTTGCTTTGTCATTAATTCCACAGTGCTTACATTTCCAGGTCTCATGCCTTTGTCCAGGATCTCTCTCACTTCTGAAATAACCTCCAATTCCATTTCATGGAATCTCTATGTTGTGACCTAACCAACACTGTGGCTGGGGGACAAGGGGAGGAGAGGAAGGGAAGAGGTTTTCAGTGTGAACATCAATTATGAGTAAGTGGCTTAATCCTTTTATCTTAACTTTGCCTCGGCTAAATTGACCCTTCTTGAAGAAGCCATTTAAACTTTAACCATCAAGGACTGTTAAAAACTTAAAGAAGCAGGTTCCATGTCTGAAAAGGCACTGGACTCAGATTCCAGCTGTGTCATTAATTTGTTGTGTGGCCTTGGGCAACCCAGCCTGTAAGAGGTATTAGAACCCTGCCTTTCCAGAACTGGATGAACCAGGCCTCTGGCACTCAATTTTCTCCTGTATAAAATGTCAATGATTGCTTCCCTGCCTACCTTACAGGACTTTTCAATCAGCCCACAAATGCGTATTAAGTATTTTGTTGTGAGGATAGTAGGTGGGAATGGGCTTCTTTTTTAAAGTAGAAAGGTTTTGTCCTAATAGCAATTATCATAATTGATGATTAATACTTCCACAATCAGCTGACTGTTAAAAATGGGAGAAAATGATTTAGTTATGTCAAATTCCTTTGTTGTAACTATATTTGTGTGCATTTTAAACAAAATCAATCTCTAGTGCATTCAGTGTGAGCAGAATCACATCATATTTCATACTTAAAAGATCTAAGAAGACAGTTGTGGTATAAGGAAGGTGAAATAGAGGTTTGTGTTCCCTGCTTAAACAGACAGATGGTTCAGTCTGTAGAGTGTTGCTTTAGAATCAAGAAAACACAAGTTCTTGTTTTAATTTAGTTAAATTCTGTCTTAGCTGACAGTTCAAATCCTGCCTCAGACACTTAATAGTGGGAACTAGGACTCTAGGGAAATCACTTAACCATTGTCAACCCAAGTTCTGTCATCCATAAAATGGATATAATAATCACACTTACCTCCCAGGGTAATTATGAGGAGAAAATGAAATAATATTTACAAAGCACTTTGAAAACATTAATGTACTACATAAATACTCATTGTGATGATGATGATGGTGACAACAATGATGGAAACAGTGAGAATAAAATAGATAAGGAATGAAATAAGCATTTATTCAGTATCTATCCTATGTGCCAGGCACTGTGATAAATATTTTACCCATATTATCACATTTGTCCTTTGAAACAACTGTGGCAGGTATGATTTATTTTTTTTCTCATTTTACAAATCAGGAAACTGAGGCAAACAGAGTTTAAGTGACTTGCCCAGGGTTAAGCATCAGTAAGTGATGCTGTGTTTGAACTCAGGTCCTACTCACTCTCAGAGCAGAGCTCAGTGCGCTATGGTGCAATTTAGCTGCCTCTAGTCAACTTTATAAAACATGCGTAAACCACACAACAAACTTATAAAGTGCTTACTCAACCTTAATGTGTTATATAAATGTTAGCTGTTATTGCTGTTGTGGAATACCCACAAATCAATCATCTGTACTCGGAAACTCAGTCATTTCTCCTCCAAACTAGCTGTGCTTTTCATTAACATCAATTTTCCAAACAAGTAGTTTTCTTCTCATCCGTCCAAATCCAATGCAAATTATTGTAGAGAGAATTGCTGTCCTGGGCAGGTGGGTGGACCAGATGACCTCTGAGATCCCTTCCTGCTCTGAGATTCTGTGATTTTATTTTTCACTTCAAATAAGCTCTCGCACATCTGTATCAATATAAATCATGGCAGCCTTAGAGGTTTTTTCTCCCTATTTCCTCACTTATTAACACATTCGCTTATCTTTGTTGTGTTTTCTTTTTTGATTATTTTTCTTTTTACCACCTTCTTTCACATGAATCAATTTTCCTCAGCAGAGTCCATTCTTTCCATCAGAAACTCTCCTCAATGCATTTCTTTCACTTGGCCCCCTCGTCATACGGATGTGGTAGAAATTCTGGGTGGAAATTTTGTTGGAACTGAGAAGTCCCTTGGGCAAAGAGAGGGGAATAACTTCGCCTGAAATGTTTCTGGATTGTTGCTATAGCAAGGAAGTGAACTGCAGTAAGGTTAATTAAAGAAAATAATTTATTAACTCTCCACTTTATTAGTCAAATGACTGATGGTCATTTTTCACATGTGCAGTCTGGTGATGACTGATGCTTTAAATGCTACAGCTAGAATAGTGTCTTGTATACAGAACGTGTTTGATAAACATATGAATGAATAGAAGGAAAAAAACAAAGAAGAAGAATGAAAAGAAAAAATAATGATCCTGAAACTTGGGAAACACAATGAATTTCCTTCTTAATTATCAGACAAATGATCAAATTATTGCCAATACATTTTCACTATCCTTCACTTCTATAATTGTATTCATTTTCTAAATATTTTTAAAAAATAAACCTTATAATCTTAGACGTGATAATTTAAGAGAAAAATATCTTGCTAAGACCTTGCTGGCAAATATTTAGCAACTGGCTCTTTGGGGGGAAAATTATTCAAGACACATTTTTACATTTAACCTGCATTATCAGCGATTTCTTCATGGCTTTTACTAATTTAGACCATTAATAAAATGACAATTCAAGTTCTCATTTGTAGCATTTGTAAACAGTCACAATAAATATTTAACAATTGGTTCTCTGAACCTCTATAATCTTACTCCAACATACTCCTTTCTTCCAACGTAGTGATTTTCCTTATAAATGATAGGTTTTCTTACCCCTTTTTGTGTCATGGATCCATTAGACAGTCTGGCGAAGCCAATCAACCCATTCTAGAATATTGTTTTAAAATGAATAAGATTTAATGAGTAGTCTCAAAATATGAACCTTTTGGTCTAATGTAATAAAGGCAAAAAATTAAATATAAAAAATGAATGCGGTGAAATGCATATAGTGATAAAGGAAACCAATTATATTAAACTGAAGATTTTCTTTTCCTGTTCAAGTTCATAGACCTTCTGAAAGTTATTCACAGATGCCCAGGTTAAGAACTTCTGCTCTAAATGTTACTCTAATCTTTAGAGGAATACTTCCAGTAGCGGGGAGTTCATTGTTTTTCACAGAGGACAGCCTCTCCTATTATTAGACAACCCCTTTCTATTGGCCTAGAAGCTCACTCTCAGTTCATTTGACCCACTGGACCTATTTCATCCCCCTAGGTACAATGACAACAAGTTTACTTTTGTTATTTCTGAATGTCCAATTTCTTCAACTATTCCTCATATGAGATTTTTCTGGGCTTATCGCCATTCAGATTGCCTGTTCTCAGTTATACTCTTATTTGATAATATTCCTTAAAATGTGTAGATGAGAACTGAAACAAATACTTGAAATATGGTCTGACTGGCAAAGAGGAGACTTGTACTACATTTCCAATAGCGTAGACACTTGACTTATATTAATAAAGCCTATGCTTCTATTAGCTTTGTTAGTAGCTGAATGTCACTATTGATTTGTATTGAGTTCTGGGTTTAATGACAGAAAATGGCAGACTTTTTCATATGAACTTACAGGCAGGTAAGATATCTCCATTCTGAACTTATGCATATTTATAACAATGTTACCAGAAAATATGAAATTCAACAAAGATAAATGTTTTCAGTGCAAAATTTTGGACTTGCATAATCACTTTGAATCAGACTTACACAGAATATTGAATTGCAAGATCTTAAGAGTTAGAAGATGCCCCCTCGGTATTTACTCCAACCTCAGTGTAACAAAGCATGCCTACTAAATGTTTGACCAATCTTGATTTTTGAGTACCCAGTACAGAGGAATATGAAGCCTACGATGGCAGCTCATTAACCTTTTGGGTAGCTCTAATTTTTAGGAAGCTATTTTTCTATGTTTCTAAATCTTCCACCCAAATACACAGAGAAACACAGTCCCTGCCCTGAAGGAGTTTACATTCTAATAGAGGAATATTAAATATAAAAAGAAACTGAAAAGAGGCTAAGTATCCCTAGGGGTATATTGGAAAAAGTCAAGAGAGGCAGGAGCAGATTTGGGGAGGAATGAATTCATGGTTGCTTAGATTCTAGCCCTAAAATGTACTCTGGAACAAATCAGCCAATCAAAAGGGAGGGCTTTAGGGTCAAAGTGAACTTCCAGCGTGAGAATTCTACTGTGATGTGGTAGAGAATGTCCAAGGGTCCAGAATAGAGCTGGGAGAGGAATGATACATAGGAGAATGAAGAGACACATTTTATGAAAATTCATGGAGGAAAGAATGCAGGAAAAGAGATTTGTGAACAATGTCAAATGCTATCGTTAGGTAAAGAAGGATGAGGACTGATAAAAGGATATTGCATATGGTAATTCTGAATAGAGGAATTTCAGTTGAGTGATGGGGTTGGAAACCTAATGGCCAGGTGTTGAGAAAGGAAAGAGAAGAGAGGAAGTTAAGGATTCATTTCTATACACAGATAACTTTCAGTTTTATATATCCAACCATGATCTCTTTCTGGATATCCAGCACTATGCCACCGATTCTCTAATTGACATTTCAACATGAATGTTCTATAGTCATCTCAAAATTACTAATGAAATTATTATTATCCTCTCCCCTCAGAAACAAACAAATCAAAAAACATTTCGGATCTCATCCTAACTTCCCCATCCTTGTCAAGGACCCTACTGATCACTTTGATTTATTTCCCTACTTCCCAAAACTATATGTAGCAAATCAGTTTCCAAGTCTTATCTCCATAATATTTCTCTCCTCATATAGCCACCATTGAATTACAGATTTTCATTACCTCTTGTGTAAACAATTGCCTCTTAATCAGGACTCCCATCTCAAGTCTTTGCCCCCCGCTAATCCAGCCTTCCAAAAGTTAATAAAATAATATTCCATAAGAATGGATCTGATAATGTTTGTTAATGAACTTCCGGTTTCTGTTTCTTAGAATGCTTAACTTCCTTCAAAGTGCACGGCCACTCCCTATGTGGGACTTCTTGATATTTCCCTCTACCCCATTTCCATAAAAATTATCTAACATTTATTTTGTTTATATTAGCCTAAACCTATCGGTGTACATGTTGCTGCCCCTGATTGTATAGTTACTTCTTAGTCAGAAATTATTTCATTTTTGTCTCTGGATCTCTAGCACTTCCACAGTGACTGAAACATAGATGTTCAATGTAATTGACAGGCCAAGACTTTTAACTATAGACAGCAGTTGCGAGGTGAGGCACAGCAACCTGGATATAAACCTTCTTGTTGCTGTTGTTAGGACAAGCACTTTTCACCTCCGTTGCCTAACTCTTACACAAGGTGGAATAATACAATAATATTAATTTCACTTGAAAGGTTCCTTACTTTGGAGGTAGCACTTAGGATTTTGAAGGGTCCTACCATTATAATGGCTGAGCTGAGAGAGTAATAGAACTGCTTTTGGGAGGAAAGGCTATAGTACAAAGAGGCATCCTTCTTCAAACTGAAATATTTCACCTTCAAGAAGATGTTGAGTATGAAGGTGATATTCTCCAAGATCTATCACTAATATCTGATTTTAAATAGGCAATACAATAGGACAGAGAAACCATAAAAGGAACAGGTAAAAGACAAGAAACATGAGGGCAAACTAGTCTTATAAATACGATATAGAATGCATTAAACAAATAAAGAAAACTTCCAAAAGCAAACACAGCTCAAAAAATATTCAACCCAGGCTTCTCAGATAGATGGGCCTTATTAGAGCCCAATGACAATATTACATCCCGATATTGTTCCTGCTGCCCTCCCAGAAAACCTCCACCTAAATACCAGCTATTAAAGGATGCTCTTCATATGATGTCCGTGAATACTCAGGTCCATGGGATTTGGGCACATGAGGTACCAATTTGATAAATTAATGTTATTCTAGACATTTAAATGGGTGACCTGAACTGAGGTTTTACAAAGGAGCTGGGGATAAAATTGCTAAATGCATTCCAGTTTAGATTAACTAAGAGCTCGTAAAAAGAAAAATGGCTAAAAAATTATGTAATTAGTACAGCCCTCCTAAGGAGAGATATAATTACAGTAATCATGAATCATTTTTTTCTTTCATATCTGTAAATAGAGAACAAAGGGAAACTGACAGACTTGCTTTGCCAGTTTTCCTTCCAGGAAGAAAATATTTTTTGACATGGGTAGCTGTCATGAAAGATTGTCAGTTTTGTCGGAGAGGGGAAAGGATTTCAATTTAATTCCTGAAAATCATTTTTCTTGGTAATTGTCATTGATCATCTTCTGAGCATGAACTTTTCACTCTTTGGATATTCCCTTGACTATCTTTAGGGAAAGGTAAAAAAGCATAAGAGAACGTTTGAGCTTTCTGAGAGTGATTCCTTCTAGCTAAAAATGCAGTGTTTTGGTAATGGCTGACAAGACTGTGTACTAGAAATACCAGCAGTGAAAGGACTCTGTTTCCCAGCCCACCTCTGACATTTACTATCTCTCTGCCTTTGAGCAGACTATTTAATTTACCTAAGCAACATTTTTTTTCCATAAAATAAGAAGGTTGAAATAGATGATCTCTGAGGTTTCTTCTTGATCAAGGTATCTGATTTTCAGAATTCTATTGCTTTTCTCAAGAGAAGTAAAGCACAGATCCCTGAAGCAGAAATGGGAATTGTTCCCCAAGGTCCTGACCTAATTTTCAATAATCAGCATCATCATCATTATGAATCAGATATGTAGATAGTGTTTTAAAGCTTACAAAGTTCTTTGTCATGTATCATCTCATTTGTTTCTCAGAAGTTGGAGAGGAAGATTATATAGCTAATAAATAGTAACCCAATTTACCATTGAGGAAGGTGACTTAGTGAGTAAATTTACCTGTCTATGGTAACACAGCTAGTAAGTGTTAGAGATGACATTGATTTTTTTATGTGAAAATGCAATTTACTGTAAATGTATGCTATGATCCTCCCAAAAAACATGGACAGGTAAACTGACTTTTCCAAACAGTCTTGAACTGTACCATATTTAAGACTTTTCTTTTCCCCCAACTGTAAGTTCCTTAGAGAAGAAGAAGAAGAAAACATAGTTTGGGGAACTTAAACTTACTTGTTTAGATGTAGATGGAGTCAGTACTGAGGAGAAAATTATAGTATGTTGAAAGGAATGTGAAGAGAAGGAAGCTCAGTGACCAGTGTTGGATAATTCTATTTTTCCTTCAGAGAGAAGTAAGTTAGAGAGAAGATGAAATCCATTTTCTGAGGATTGGTTCCATTATCACCTAAATCTATAACCTAGCATAGCAGAAAAAATGCAGATTTGGAATCAAAACTTCTGGCATCCAGTGCCAGCTGAGAGTTATTTGTAAAGTTGGGGTAATGAGGTACCTACATCATGATTATATGGATTTGGAGAAAGTTGTTTATAAATTATATGTTATATAAATATGGGCTCCTGTGCTAGAAGTAACCATAAAAGTCATCAGCCCCACTGCCTTCATTTTACATGTAACACTTCCTCTAGAGAAGGGAGCCTCATAGACTTTTCCTAATCTAGGCAGCTAGATCATGTGAAGGATAAAGCACTGGACCCAGAGTCAGGAAGACCTGAGTTTAAAACTGGCCTCTGATAGTGACCAACTGTGTGACCCCAGACAAGTCATTGAACCTCTGCCTGTCTCTGTCTCTTCAACAATAAAATGAAAATAATAGTAGCTACTTTCCAGGTCTGATTTAAGGATCAGATGAGATCATATTCATAGAGCAATTTGTACAGCATGTGGCACAGAATAAATGCTTGGCAAATAATTGTTTTTTTTTTCCTTAGGGAAATATCACATGACTTTGGAATAGGACAGAGAGACAAGAGGCTAAAAAAGTGAAGGAAGAACTCAACTAGAGGAGATAGAACTCAGCCTTGCTACTGACAACCAAACCAAACGTCCAGTTTGATGAGTGTTTGTGACTATTGAGGAAGTAGGGAGAGTTCACTGTGATTACACAAGTTAGGACTGAGAAAATATATGTCTCTCTCTCTCTCTCTCTCTCTCTCTCTCTCTCTCTCTCTCTCCCTCTGTATAATACACACCCACACACCCACACAAATATACACATACATACATACACACACACACACACACACATACACAAACATACACACACACAAACATTTTCCTCTTCACAGGCCTTTGGGAAAAGAAGGCAAAACTAAGGGATTGTGGGAGGAGGTATAGAGTAAAGAGGTATAGACTGTTTTTTTAGATGATGGCTGATGGCAAACAAAATTATTCCTTTCCTCCACCTCTGCAGCTGGATACAAGTGACATTTGTTTCTAAGTATATTACTTTATGTTACAAAATGGGTTTTATAGAACTATTTTCACTCTTCGTGAACTCATTTGGTTGACTCAGGAATACCTACATTCTTGCGCTTTTTGGTTTGGGGCACGGATGACTGAGAACAACACAGAAGAGAGATGTTTCCTGGTGCAGAGCTGGGATTCCAACCCTAAGCTCACTGTTAGAGATTCTAACTGGGGGCATAATCATCAACTATTTATAAGTCTCATAATGAAACTCATAAAGAAAGAATTTTTATAAATTCCTTTCTGTCCCTCCCATTCTCCTCCCCACTTTTTTTTTTTCTGGGAAAAAAGACAAAACCTGAAAGGAAGAATTCATGCAATCCAGTCTTTCCTTCTTCTTCATTGGATTATGGACCTAGACTTTTGCTTTAATATGGATTTAACCAACAGCAAGGGGTTCCTTGAGGCTCCATAGAAATACCTAGTATTCCAAATAAAGGAGGAAAATGAGCCCCTAGATATATTCTGATTTGGTCAGGGTCACACAACTAATAAGTACCAAAGTCAGGATTTGAACTAGTACCTTGATGAGTCCGTCCAAGCCCAAAGTTCTCTTCACTATACCACACTGCCTCAGTCTTCATTGTCTTATGTGCATATGGTTCTTTAAGGTTACCAAAGAACTCAATATGCATACAGTATCCTATGTTTGCCATGGTTTACCCACAATGGGAGAGAGATGATGCTATAAATAGGTTAAAGAGATTTGTATAGTGATTATATCTTAGCATTTTGAAGGAGAAATTTAATTTTTTGATATCTTAAAGAACTAGATGCAATCACATTGAGTTTGGGTCAGATAATACACAGTAGGATTGACACAGAAAATAAAGAGAAAATGGGCCAGTTAGAGTAAGTGGCTGCTTATGGATAATATTCTCTCTCCCCTCTACCCCCACATTAACAAATGTATGACTTGAAAAATATGGACTAGAAAACTATAGAGAAACTTGCCATTTAGCCACTCAAAAGGTATGAATGATCCAAACAAAACAAAGAAAAGCTTCACTTTTCCTTAAGGAACTCAAAGAACTCTGCAGGCAATATACATGCATGCATACATATATACATACATAGAAACACACATATAGAAACATACACACATGCACACACACACATATTCTTGGGAATAAACAGGTCAATAGAAGTCCTATTCTCTTTACTCAGATTTGACTCTTTCTTAATTGGTTCCAAGAGAATCTTGTTTTGGATAAAGGTTTGTCCTTTACATTTTGTTCCTTCTCAATTCTTGATCAATTCAAAGGATTTGTTCCTCACATGACTCTTCTCTGATTGCCATTTTCAAGGTAAGACCTCCTCCTGATTTTGCATTGCACTTCATAACTTGCTAATGTGTTCATCAAACAAATTGATGTATTTTACTGGTTTCCCTGGTGTTTGTATGTTATCCCAGAGAGGATTATCCCCTATGACAAACATCATTAGTGAGGCCAAAAGTTGCCCAGGTTTTGCTGCCAAGGATAGGCTATATAATCTGCATTATTAGAAAGAGAATATTCACACTGCTGATATCACAGTTCTAGGTGTATCTAAACTGGTTTTATCTCTGATTAGACTTCAAGTTTTACAAAACTGGCTTTTGTTTATGGCTCTTTAGCTAATATTGAAGGTATTCCCAAGAGCAAAAAAAAAAAAAAGGAAGGGAAGGGAGGGAGGGAAGGAGAAATAGAGGAAAAAAAGAGAAAGAAGGAAAGAGAGATAAAATGAGAAAAAGAGAGAGAGAGAGAGAGAGAGAGACAAGGAAGGAAGGAAGGAAGGAAGGAAGGAAGGAAGGAAGGAAGGAAGGAAGGAAGGAAGGAAGGAAGGAAGGAAGGATGATTCAAGTAAGATCATTGGGACAAGTTTTTTTTTTTTTTAATCTCCAAAAGTTTATAAACTTGTAGATGTTCTATGGTTAGTAGAATAAAACCTTGGGTTACATGTTGGAAGACCTGAGTTCTAGTCCCAACTCTGTCACTTAATTCCTTCATGACCTTAAGCATAACATTTCAACTCTCTGAGCATCAATTACCCTTATCTGGAAGACAAGGCTTATTCATTAGAGTGTTGCAAGAACCAATGGAGATAATGGGTATACAGTGTCTTAATCTAAAGCACTATATCAATATTAGTTATTATTTCTTATTTTTGAACACGTAACACATTTTAGATGGATAAGTCCTAAAGAACTTTAAATCCATCATTCTCATTGCTTTTATAACACATATACTATATAGTACAAAATAACATTTATGCTAATACCTCTTCATTAAAATATGTATACCTACTTATAGATAAATAAGTATATATATAATATTGTACATATACACATATATAGTTGTGTATATATTATATATGTAAGTACATATTTGTCCATATATTTATGTATAATCTCATTTGAGGTTCACAACTTTTATATGAAGTAAACATTAAAAGTAGTAACTCTTCATACAGATTTAAAAACCAAGGCACAAATAGGTTAAGGTACTTATCCCCAAAAGACTTAGGCACCAAAGTCCTTGGTGCTGCCAAGTTCATCAGTATCATAAATGGGTATAGATTTATCTATGGAAAAGACCCTAAAGAAGATGAATTAATACCATCTGCTTTACTTCTAAGAACTACTAGACATTCTATGTGATGTTAGCTGACACTTTCTATGTGTGTTGTTCCTCCTCTATTAAAGTGTGAACTCCTTGGGAACAGGAACTACCTTGTTTATATTTATGTCTTGGGTGCTTAGCACCAATTTTTTTTATTTCAAGTCACACACCATAAAGTGGCAGATCTGAGATTCAACCCTATGTCTTTTGGGCCCTGCTGCCTTTTCATACTTTTCTTACAATACCATGAAGAGATGAACCTTGCATGCTGCTAAGCTCTGAGTCAACGTCATTTCAAGATGTGCTTCACAGTCAGGAAATTAATAAGGAGTTATAATCAAACTAATATTTCAAAAGAAGTTTTTTGACACTATTTAAACAATGGTTGCCATCCTGAAATGACATTTCTGAGGTAAGGATAACAGTAACCAAAATCTGTAGACTGATTTTGGTTGGCAGAGGGAAAAAAATGACAAAGAGAAAACTAAAAGAGATAAGACAAATCACAGAAAGTGGATATAAGGAGCAAAATATATTTTTATGTCAGGGGGAATAATAAGGCAAAAGTCTGGATTGTGAAATCCCTTGTCATTCTTTCCATTGCCCTGAAATTTGCTATCTCATAAAACTCAGATTTAATCGAGGTCACAGAAAAGCTCATTTCCTAATCTTGCCATCTCTTATGTTTTCCCTGAAAAGCCTAGCTCAAACACTCATCTCTTTTGGAAAGGCTTTGCTGGATAGTTCAATTTGCAAGAGTTTAGAGATTTTGTGTTTTGCTCACAGGCTTTTGTTTTTGGCTCAACATCTCTTGGACATACTCTTCCAATGAGTTTAAGCAGTTACTATGTGCACAGCTAATCGTGGGAGGGAGTGCATGGAGCTTATATCAGTGTACTTAGGCAACTTACTTCTACTCTTTGAATCTTTACATCCATCTGCAATTTAAGTGGTAATCATTAACGAAATGATATGAAAACTATTATGAAAAGATATATCCTTAAGTGTCAAACGAGCATTTACAAGAAAACATGGGAGGAGTTCAGAGTTCAAAGAATGATCATTATTAACTAAACTGATGATTCATTCAATGACCATTCATTAAGTGTCATTTAGTACTCTAGTATGTTAAAACTGTTTTAGGATTTTTTTTTTAATTTAGGTATTTAAAACTGCTTGAACATGTGAGGTTGAGTGAGAAAGTGAAATATCTAGCTTCACTATAGTTACTGGGGGTAAGGAGTAAAGAAATAAAATAGAGATTTTGCTCTCATATGATTTATGCTTTTGTTGGGTATAGAAAGGAATATACACAAATTTCCTATATGACACAATGCTATGATATATATATATATATATATATATATTTATATATATATATATATATATATATGAAATAAAGTGAGGTAAATGCAAAGTATAATGTGAGGAGAAGAAGGATCATTTCTAATAAGGAATCAGGATGGATACATGAATGAGGAAGTATCCAATCTGAGCTTTGGAAAAATGGATAATATTTTAAAAGGCAAAGATGAGAAAGTGGAAATTTAAAGCAAAGGTATTTGTATAAGCCAAAGCAGAAGAGACCAAAAATGGCAGTTATTTTAGGAATGGTAAATAGTTTGGTTTGGCTGACACATAACATATATATGAAGGAAGAATGAAAGGGAAGTCCAGAAAGACTGACATACAATTAGGAAATACTTTGAATGCCTAGATAAAAAATTGGAATTTGATTAAGTTATCATAGGAAGCCTTTGGAGGGTTTGAGTAGAGGAGTTATATTATTAAATCTGAGTACAATGAATATTAAACTTATGGTGATTTGAAGGTTAGAAAGGAAGGAAAACAGAAGAACTAGGTGCAAGGGAAGTAGGAGACAAATGCAATTGCCAGGTGGTAATGAGTTCATTAGGATTTGAGTTATAACTCGCCATTTTGGCATCCCGGGAAACACAACCATCATTAAATGGTTACACAGAAACGTAAAATTATTCATGCTTTCAAATCAATCATGTGAAGGGAAAATTTATCCTAAGTCTCCATAGGTTATCACTCTGAAAAGCATGAGCAGGGTGGGATTGAGAGTTTACCTGAATTAAATGGTTTTGTCTACTGAATTTCACGATCTAGAGGCAAAAGTCCAGCAGGTCTGACTTAATGAAGGCTTTTACTATTGAGAATACAAAAGGGGGCAGCTATCAAACAGAGACAGGAAAATAAAAACTACTTGATAACTATTTGTCTATGTGAAATAAGTGAGAAGGAAGAGCTAAAACTTATACTAAACTGAAAAATGGGGAAATGAGTGAATATTTAAGCTATTGACATAAAGAGCAAGCTAGAAGTTCAAATCCTATTGGGAGCAAAGGTGGCAGGTTCTGCTTTGAGAATGCTGGGTTTTAGGTGCTATTAGGACATCTAGATGAAGATGTCCAGGAGGATATAGTAGCTGAAAATATTGCCTTAGAAATCAGAAGAATCGATATATGTGCATCCACGTTTATAAAGTGTAGCATATGTAGAGAACTAAAATATTATTGTATTAAAAATAGCAAAAGGTAAACATGAGTTTCCAAAAATATAAAATCCTCTGGAAGTTAAAAATATGAAGAGTAATGAAAATTCATTAGATTTAATGACATGTCAAACTTTGACAATGCTGTACATATGAAGTAACAGGATATAGACCAAGTTGCAAGGGGATTCAGGAATAAACAGAAATTATGTATAGTTTTTTTTAAGAATATTTATGTGAAAAGGTCTTTATAAAATGATGATGTCACTTTGTATTTTAAGGGATATGTGTGTGTATGTGTGTATGTGTGTGTTTTCTAATATAAAGGATGGGTTTGGGATGATGCAATAATGTTTTCTCACAAGGTCTCATAAATGAAGAGTTCAACATTTATTGAATGTCTACTCAGATTCCCAATTGCCATTTTGCCTACGTCACAGAGCAGTTATTTACAGCTATGAAAGTAAAACATTGCAACTTTGAATTCCTGTTACCACATGCCACTCTGAGGGATAGAAGATGCTAACAACTCTTCCATAGTTCCACTCACCTTCTCTTCTACCTTTCATCATAAAAGGACTCCTCCCTGGTCAATCAGCATGTTCTATATTTTCTGTATTCTATTAGGATGTAATCTCTTTGAGTTGACTCTCTCTCTCTCTCTCTCTCTCTCTCTCTCTCTCTCTCTCTCTCTCTCTCTCTGTCTCTCTCTGTCTCTGTCTCTCTATCTCTCTGTCTTTCTCTGTCTCTCTGTCTCTCTCTATCTCTGTCTCTCTGTCTCTGTCTCTCTCTTTCTAACTCTCTGTCTTTCTCTGTCTGTCTCTCTGTCTCTCTCTGTCTCTGTCTCTCTCTTCCTCTCTCTCTCTCTCTCTTTCTGTCTCTCTGTCTTTCTCTGTCTCTGTCTCTCTGTTTCTCTCTCTCTTCCTGTCACTTAACACAGTATTTGATATACAGAATAAGGCCAATGAACTTGGCCTTTGATTTCATCTGTAAACTCCCTTATAAGGTGGGGAAATTGCATTACCAGACAAGTGTTCTTCAAAGCTAAAGTTAATTTACATTCTGTTCACTGGACGAACTGCAGCAATAATGGATTTACTCAGCTAAAGATAGCTGCAATTTTGCAGAATCAGAGCAAATATCTTTGTCTGGTTGGGTCCATGCTCATGAATATTAAAAAACTTAAATTGATCTTAGTTTTTCTTACATCTCTAAAATGGGCTTATGATAGTTTTCCGTGGCTAGTCTTTGCTTACCTGTCATATTCCCCATCTATCTCTCTCCATGCTTGGCATTCTACGCAGTCTGTGTTAGGACTAGTAAGAGATGGTTGAAAACAATGAATGGATAAACAAATCAAGGCGATACAAGTGGATAGACAGAATGAGCAGCCCCGTTCTTTTTGATATTTTCCTGGCTAATTTCTTATGCTAGTGTTGATTCTAAAGAGGCCACAGCTGTTTTTGAGACTGAAGCATCTGATTAGATTCCACCTTAGATTTTTTTTTTCCCAACCAACCTAAATCATCCGGAAAATTGATAAAACTCCACTTTCTAATATTTTATCTAAGGTAAACTAGCATCAAGTGACAATCCAATTATTCATAATTAAGTTGTCTTCCTGGCTTTGTTCAAAGGCCTATACATGTCTCTTATTCTCTTATAAGATAGCCAATTAAATTCTACAATCTTTTATCAGGCATCTACCATATTCAGGGCACTGTGTTAGGCACTAGAGCTGGTAGGTATATAGACAGATAGAAAGACAGGTAGCTAGATAGAAAGACAGATACATACATTCATATGTATAAACCTTTATACATAGATGATGGATGCATAGCTATATCTATATTGATAAATCAACATATATAGATGATATAGATGCCAATAAAGACAGAAATATTTTGTATAAAAAAGAAATACAGTCTGAAGAGAGAAAGGACATCAATAAATGGAGGAAGCCTTTCTGTAGATGGCAACAGAGCTGAATCTTGAAGTACCACCTCCTAAATCAGATCCATCTACATATCTCCACTTTTCTATGCTTCCTCCACTTCCCCTGAAATTACTTTAGATTCCTTCTGTATTTACTACTTATCTCTTCCTTTGTATTTCCAGTGTCTAGTATTTTGCCTGGCCCATAAGAGATACTTTGCAAAACTCTTGTACAGTACTTGAATTTTACTGAATTCAAAAAAGCTAAGGCTTCTGGATACCATAGGTGAGCCAGAAATGCTTTTTGGGTATTGGTGAGTTGCTACGTAAAGGCACAGCAGTGAGAGATGTATTGAATGCAATGTTTAGAGGTCTGTAAGTAGGCTAATTTGGTTGAAACATAGAGAGCATGAAAGGGAATAATTTAAAATAAATCTGGAAAGGTAGATATAGGGAAGCATGTTTCAGCCTTTAAATGCCAACCTGAGGGATTTGTCTTTTAAGTTTTATGCAACAGGGAGCTATTGAAGTTTTCTGAGCAGGTAAATGACACAGCTAGACATAGACCTTGGGAAATTATTTTGGAAGATGGGAGGGATACAATAGTTAAAGAGAGATTGGATAAAGCAGACCACAAGATCATAAAATCATAGGTTTGGAAGTAGAAAGAGCCTTCAAGGGTATCTAAACAAGTCCCTTAATTTTATATGTGAGGAAACCTAGGATCATAGGCAAATAGGCTAGGGATACTTACCTTGTGTCTGAGGCAGCAGTTGAACCCATCTTCCTGACTTTAAGTCTATTTTAAACATTATGTGATACTGTGGAGGTAATGGGATTGGTTTGAGAAATATGGAGAGACAACAGAAAGGCTAGGGCAACTGTTTGGATCACAGAAGGAGGGGAAGAAAGAATGAAGGATAAATCCAAGATGGTAAATATGTGGTAAATGGAAGGATAGTGATTCTCTCAACAGAAATAAGGATGTTTTAATTGGGGAGAAAGAAAACAATTACCAATACAAATATATTGAATTTTACATGTTTAAGGGCATCTAGGGAGAAATGGGAAGCAAAGAGGTGACAGTGGAGAAAAGGAGAAAGATTAGGACTGAATACAAGGATCTGGGTTTTAGGTAAATATATATGATAACTTAAACTATAGGTATGAAGGAAATGGAGAAGAGAGCCCATTCTAGGGCTCTAATCATGAATTTACTAAATTCTATGCCATTAGAACCCCAAAGCACTGTCAACTTAGATGGATGACCATGTAATATTTTAAATTTTTAAGGAAAGCTAAGTAATATTTTATATCTGTCAGATACCACATAAACTACTAACTCCAAGTAGTTCAAAGCCTGAACATTAGATCAACTGTGAATAACTTGACTATTCTGACTAATATTATTATCTAAGACAATTCCAAAGGACTCATGATTTTAAAAAAGTGCTATTCACATACAGGGAGAAAATTGATGAACTATGACTGCATACTGAGGTATAAATTTCTTGTTTTTCTTTAATAATATGACTAATATGGAAATATGTTTGGCATGATTTCACATGTATAATCAACATGTTGCTTACATTCTCAGTGGCAGAGGAAGGAGAGAGTTTGGAACTCAAAATTCAAAAATAAAAGAATGTTAAAAAAATAAATGAATAGTGACACCTAGATAATACAGTGGAGAGAGCACTGGCCCTGGAGTCAGGAGGACGTGAATTCAAATCTAGCCTCAGAAAATTGACACTTACTAGCTGTGTGGACACAGGGTTAAGCCCTTAACTCTGAGTGATTCCCTTGAGAAATAGATTAATAAATAAATGAATAAGCAAATAATAGATAAATTTGGTTAGGAAGATAAACAGAGCATTAAAATGGCGTTAAATTTTCTTTTGATTGCATTTTCAAATATTTCGACAAATAAGAATATGGATATAGAAGAAAGATATATTTTACTTTTACATTTAGCTACATTATAAATTTCTTAAACTTTCTCATATCTTTTCAATGATGAGTTTTTGGTAAATGCTATGATAAGAGCAAGTACTTCAGGAACATCAATATGGAAGAGGGAATGAAGATGGTGATGTCCAAACCTTTTCCCAAGGTTGGAGAAAATTGTGAAGCACCTAAAAAGGCACATATATTTAATTAATAATTCATTTATCATAATGATAAAATATGAACAATTTTTCACTCAATTTAACATGTATTATTTCTTTAAATGATTTTCTAATTTATCAGGATAGAAATACTTATTAAGTTATTTGGACCTTACTGTTTAATAAATAAAACTCTTTGAGGTTTTGTTTTTGGTTTGTTTGCTTTGACATGGGGGAACACTATGGCATTGAGATACTAAGAACATCTCAGATCAAGAAAAGTTTGGGAATCTTTGCTCTAACCCCATGTAGGTTGCTGTGAATATAAAGATAACATGTGGAAAACAACCTTTATCATCAAGAAACATCCATTTTAATGTTGGGGGGGAAAAGGAACACCAATAATTAAATACTACATATGAAATGAATACAAGGCAATTTTTTTTCTAAGGGGGAGATTCATCAAAGCCCTCCCATAGAAAATGACAAATAAGATGAGTCTTAGAGTAAATTAAAGGTACCAAGAGGCAGAGGAGATAAAAGAGAACATTAAAAGCATGGAGGGACTATGCAAAAGCACAGAGGTGGGAGATATTGGGAGTAAATCCTCTACTGATTCAAGGGAAGCTCAAGTTGACTATTTTAACAGAAATGGTGAGTGCATGAGGGGCACTAATGTTTAAATATCCTAGAAAGACAGATTGAGAAAGACTTTAAATTGCTTTAGCTATCAAAAATACAAAAACATATTTCAAACAAAGAAGTAATAGGAAGTCATCAAAAGCTTCATGAAACAGAAGAGTAACATGGATAGATCTGTTTCTTAGGATAATTTTAGCAACAATATGGATGATAAATTGGAGAGGGGGAGAGAAATGTAAAGAGACCCATTAGAAAGAATTTACAAGGGTCCTGGTGAGAGGTGATGAGGACCTGAATTATGATAGCTATCATTTGAGTGAAGAAAAGAGGAAGGATATGAAAGTTGTCAAGATTAAATTAATAGAGTTTTGGTAATCAATTCAATATGGAGGGAGTGTTTGTGAGAATAGAGGTGTTAAGGAGAATACAGAGCATCAAAACCTAGATGACAACAAGGATTGGAAAGTTAGGGTTGAGGAGTAAGGTTAAGGAGGAAGAAATATGAGTTTTCCTTTGGAAATATTGAGTTTATTCAGTTAATAAACATTTTATTATGTTTCCTATTGTGTCAGGTTCTGAGAACTCAAAGAACAGCAAAGACAGACTTTTGACTTCAAGGAACTTCCAATCTAATGAGGGGAAAGACCATTAATAAAAGGAAGCTGAAAAGTGAGGGCATGTGACCCTGGCCTAGGCAGGTAGTGGAACGAGTCCTAAAGGAGTGAGTGTGAAAATGGGTAGAAAATGAAAAAGATATCCCCTTTAAATAGAAGTTCTGGGAAGTATACGCTACTGTCAAACTTTCAGTTAGAGTAAAGGGACTCTAAAGGTAAAGGAGTGCTGAAAATTATCATGCCCAAGTGATAATTGAACTGATCTAGTATAGTGAAGAGATCCCTGGCACATATTGGAGAAGTACAGAGAAAGGCATCCTGGTGGGAAAATACAGAGTTTGATGTTGCCTATGGGACATCCAAGTAGAGATTTTTAGTAGGTAGTTGGGGATGCAGAACTAGAGTTTTAATGGTGAGATGAGGATAGACTATGGTGATGTAAGAGTTATCTGTGAGATAGATAGATAGATAGATAGATAGATAGATAGATAGATAGATAGATAGATAGATAGATAGATAGATGGATGATATAGATAGATAGATAGATAGATGATATAGATACACACAGAAACTTCAGAGGAAGGAGGGGAATGACCTCAGAACAGACCTTTAAGCTACTACACCTAGATATAGGTATGGATGATGATCTTAAAAAAAGAGGCTAAAAAGAATGCATCACAGGTCATGTGAGAAAAGGATCTTTACAATATCACAGTGTAACAAAAAATCCAGGGGAAATCAGAGAACTAGAGACAGTGAATGGTCAATAGAGTCAAATGCTGGGAGACATCAAGAAGGATGAGGACTGGGAAAAGCAATCATTTATTGGGTTTAAAAATGAGATCATGGACCTTGGAGAAAAGTAATATAAGTCATACAGTGGTGGACATAAGCCAAACATTAAAGGAGTTGGGGAGTAGGAGGTGAGAAAATAAAAAAACAATGCAAGCAGTTAGTCTTTCATAAGGGTTTTATCTATCAACAGAAGATACACAATAGGATAGTAGCTTAAGGGGATGAAGTGGATCAAGAGAAGAATTTTTTAAAGATGGGAAAAATCTGGCCCATGCCTATAAATAGCAAGGAAGGAGTTGCTGAATAAGGAGTGACTGAAAAATTTAAGCAGAAAAATGAAAAGAATAGGGTCAAGGAAACAATGGGAATTATTGATATTAGTAAAAAATAAGAGTCATGACTTCCTTAGAAACTAGAGCAAAGGAGGAGGAGAACAAGGGATGATCTAGAGACTGGAAATGTAGAATTGTTAGGAAAAGGGATTTGAGAAGCCCCAATGTTTTCAGTGAAGTATGAGATGGAGTTCTCTGTAAGGAGTGACAAGAGGAGGAGGCTAATGCAGGAGGCTTTCACAGAGAAGAAAAGTCAACTCATGTAGAATGTGCAATAGTGAGGTAGTTGTAAATAAACCCTAATGATTTCAATCAGAAAAAGTTTAAATTACAGAGTAATCTCTGAATTAGAATTACCATATGGCTGAAATTCCAGGGGGAGGTGATCATATGTTTTGCTCACATTTTCTATAGCACTTTGAGATTTTACACAACATGTTTATACAACAAAATTCCATGAGTACAGGTGTCCATAACTATCTTTTTCAGAAGTGAGGAAAACTGATACCTAGAAAAGGTTTCAACAGTTTTTCCCAGTGTAAAAAAGATACCCCTAACAGCTAAAAGAGAGTAAAGGACTAAGAGCTGGAAATCAAACTCAGTTCTCTTCAATACCAAGGGCCTTCATGCTCTTGAGTACATCACACCCCTGAAGTTAATGAAGGGAAAAATTGAAAGATATTCCATAACATTGTTATTATCTCCAAGATAAATTTTTTGAAGTCTTCTTTGACTTTTAAATCCCTTCACAACTAGGTTCCTTCCTAATTTCAGAGTCTTTACTCCTTTCCACATTTTCTACAATCCAGTAACACGGGTTTTTAAATATTCTTTGTATTTACTCTTCATCCAAAGACTCCTTGAATTTAAACAGGTGGTCTTCCTATGCCTGGAGTGTTCTCCTTCATTATTTCCATATCCTGGCTTTCTTCTAGTATCAGGTTACATCTAAACATCTACAACAGGCTTTTCATCATCTCCCTCAATATCAGTGGATCCATGGGACATTACCTCCACTTTACCTTCTATAAGGCATCCCCCAATTTTTATTACAGCTTTAAGGCTTAGTAACATAAAACTACATTGACTTTTGGAACATCCTGTTTGTAGCTTATATGTACATAGCTGCTTGCTTTGCATTTTCCACATTAGAATGTGAACTCTATGAGGGTAGGGAATATTTTTTCCCTCCTTCCTTTGCATCCTCAGCACATAGCATACTTGGTATATAATGAGCACTAAATAAAAGCTATAACTTTCATTCACATATTTCCTGGCTTTAATTCAGCAAGCACAGGCAACTAGCCAGCATCACTCATACAATGGATATACACAGACTGACCTTCTTTACATGCTTAGCAATGCTGACCATATGTCAGGGGTATGTTAATAAACTGTATGTGATATCTCATTAAATTAACATTGAAACCATGATTACCCGGTGGTCACCTCTGTTTTATCTGGGTATGAGAAGCTTCCCAAAATCAATAATAATGAATCCCATGATTGAACAATCATAAGGTAGTCTACCTGACACCCAAAGCCTGGATTCCCTCCTTTTTTCAGAAGTCATCTAACCTCTATTTGAAGATTTTAACTGAGGGGGAGCTCACTCTTCCAAAAGCAGTCTTTTCCATTTTATTGAAAATTACAATAATTTAACATTATATAGCTCATTAAGGTAGGTAAACTTCCCTTACAATAACTCTGTGACGTAGGATGAGCTATCTTGGAATATCTCCCATCACTGGAATTCATTAAGTGGAGAATAGATGGCAACTTCTCAGGTATATTACAATGGGGTTTCATACTTTGGATAGAATTTTAAATAAATAATTTTCAAGACTTCAAAATCCGTAAAGATACGAGAGAATATAATGTAAAACAGAAGTAGCTGTATTAATTAGACTATCCCTAAAATTCTTTCCAATACTGAAATTCTGACATCTTAAATCAATTATTCCAAGTGTTACTATTCCCATTTTACAAATAAAGGAACTGTAGCTCTGAAGATATGTGACATCCATGAGTAAATAGACATTTATACTTAGGATTCAATTTTAAATTTTCCATGTTCAACACTTCTTCCCAGTGTGATATGCTGATGGAAATTTCCCCTTTCAATGATTGCAACTTCCACTGGAAAGTTTCATTTTTTTCCTATAGGCTATTCACCATAAAGGTAATTTCTCTTCCATTTCAATGTGACTATGTGTGTGTATACACACACACACACACATATAGATATATATATATACATATATATATATATAAAATATGTGTGTGTATTTATGTTTGTATATGTGTAAAAATGTAGAAATATATAAATATATGTGTGTGAGGGTCAGAGAAGAAGCTTTGTGTGGGAAAGTTCAATACACAGTTTCATTGGTATGAGTTTTCCTTCCGCTTCTGCTTCCTTGCCCTTCCTTTCCAAACCTTCCACATTTTTATGAGTTGCCAAAGCCCTAAAATCTATATCTATATCTATGTCTAATCTATATCTATATCTATCACCTGGCCACCAAATTCCCAGTGATGTATTTATGAATAATATGTCATTATTGATTCGAACTCTATGTCCAATGATGTTCCTAATATTTTCTCCTTTATTGTTTGTATTGCTCATTTGAAAAATAAACTGGACAGTAGAGGATTTAGTTTCTACTTATGTTGACTATAGAACTTCTAAAAATTGAAGAAAGTAGAGAAACTTCTCTTGGAGAAAAAGAGAAATCTTTAGTAGGTGGTTTACAGCCTTCCTGATGTTCTACATAGTGCTTTGTGTCTTGTGGATGCTCTGAAAATACATAGCCATTGATGATCTAGCAGGATGGAGAGGGAAGAAAAGCCACATTTCTGGCATTTGAAAAGGGGCTCAGTATATTTATATGCTGCCACTGAGTATATTGCCACAAAGAATAGCACAGAGGGTAAACCTGAGACTGAGGGAGAAGAAGCATTGAGAAATAGCAACAGGAAGCCCCAAGGCATTCTTCAAATTGCTTTGCTGTTTAATTTATTGTCAGCAAAGATCCCTGGATTTCTATTGATAGAGATCTATTTGGAACAAGCTAGTGACATGTGAAAGACAAATATGTTCCTTGGTGGCAATATTCAGAGGTGGCATCCTCTGGGGGTAGGGAGTGGGGCGGCGGAACTGATTGAAGCAATATCCTTTGAATCACTTAAAAGGGAAATCACTAAATAGTTTGCTCCTGGGAAGGGACCTCACTTATAAGAAGGAAACCAGACAATTCAGCAGCAGTCAAACTTTGCTAATTTAAAATTCATATAAATCCTGTCACTCTTGTCACTAAGATATAGGATTACAAAGAAACAGACTTATCTCAAAAATTCCAGAGACTATGAAGGAAGTAGGGAGGAGGTAGAAGAATCTTTATTTGACATTAGAGGGTGCTAATATCCAACTCAGAAAGACAGAGCAAGAGAGACACAGAGAGAAAGAAAGACAGAGACAGAGAGAGACAGAGGCAAAGAAAGACAAGGAGAAACAGACAAAGAGACAGAGAAAACAAAGACAAAACACAACAAAATCCAACAAAATTTTATCAATAGTACTCTACTGGCCAGCTCAGTTTAATTAGAAAGTCCATTAATATCAGGCCCTGGGAATTTTGAAGAAAAAAGTAAGTTCCAATTGGCTAAAACATGTCCTGCAACAGAGTGTGTTTGTCATCAAAAGACTTGGATTTTGAGCCACTTACTAGCTGTTTTTCTCTAGGCAAGACATTTAACCTTTGAAAGGTTCAGTCCCTTCTTTATTTCAACAATTGGACACCAACTGTGTGATGCAGTGCAATGCCAAGTATCCAGGCATTAGAAAGACAGGCAAAATTTAGATAAGATTTAGCCATAGCCCCGACAATGTTGACATTGTGCTGGAAAGATAAGACAAAGAGAGGTAACTATTATATGCAATATGTAATGAATTAGTAAGTTCATTAGAGAAGTGAAAAATTAAACAAATTTCTAGATGAGGTCTAAAGATAAAAAACATCAACCATTGGGGATAATAATATATGAAATGAGGCATCAGAATTCAAGCGACATAGTGGATGAAGAGGGTCATTCTGTGCTTAGTTAATAAAATAAGTATAGTGATAGACATTGGGAGGACACCTGGCCATTCCCAGAGAGCAGATCCATTTGACTTGTGGTTGAAATGAGATGAGGACAATCATAAGAGATAAATCCAGAAATATGGGAAGGCACCAGTTAGTGGAGGACCTTGACTTCCCAGCAAAGGAGTTTGAACTAAAAATACACTGCTCTATAAAGTGGGGGTAACAATACATATACTACCCAAATCAGACAGCCCTTGGCAAGAAACTATTTTGCATATTGGAAAATGAGATAGTAATGTCATAGAATGAAAAGAGCCAGGATCTGGAGCCAAATGTCTTCAGCTGAAATCCTGGCTCTGCCCCTTGCTACCTGGGTGGTCTTACAAAAATCGCATTCATTGGACCGCAGTTCCCTCATCTGCAAAATGGAGATATCAGACTAAATAATTCCTAAACCCTTTCCAGATTTAAATCTATGACATTATTATAATCATAGATGCTTAACATAGTAACATCATAATGTTTATCATACTCTCCTAGTCAATTGTCAATCCACAGTTACATTTTATTAAGCACCTTCTGAATATAATACACTGTATGCTAATTGCTAAAGATGTAAAGACAAAAACCCAAACAAACAAGAAACAGTCTTTGCCACCAAGTAGTATACAATCTAAGAGGGGAGATGATATGTAAATATCTAAGCACACACACACACAAACACACACACACACATATATATATATATACACACATACACATATATGTGTGTATAATACACATGAATATGTATACATAAGTGTATATATACAAAGGCCTATATAATATAAATAAATATATGTATATGTGTGTATGTATATACACACACACACGCACACACACACAGAATATATGAAGGTAATCTGAAAGGGGAAGTCATCACTGGCAGTGAGGGGAAAAAAGAAGATGAAAAGGCTGGGAAAAGCCTACAGAAGATGAGATTCAAGTTGAATTTTAAAGGAAGCCAGAGAAGCTGCAAGGTAGATGTGAAATGAAGACTAGATCAGTTATGGGGGTGATACAAAAGATCTGCAACAATAGCAAGTATAAATATAAGAATTGCATGTGAATTGCACGAACCTCATTTCATTTATTATTTGAAGACACTTTCATTCAGAGTAAAGATCTTTTAGACTCTCATTTATCCCGGAGATTAGTACATAGAGTTTCTACAAATGAGCAGAAGGGTAGCATTTATCAAATCTAAATAAATAAACCTCAATCTAAATAAATCCTTAATGTGAGAATGTGCAATATCTGACCCACTCTACAGAAACAGAGTGAAGTCATGTTGTCCTTGCCCTTGAAATCATGAAAAGCTGATTAAAATCCCACTGAGCGCACTTACTAGCTGGGCAACCCTGAACGACTTAATCATTCTGGGCCTTGGGTTCCTCTTACATGTAATGAATGGGGTTATACTTGAGGGCCTTCCAATTCTGAACCTATGATCTTATGAAGTGACTTATATTAAGAAAATGATGCTCGTATGTGAAATGAGGCCGAGGATCATCAGTTATTCAACAAGTATTTACAAAGATCTACTGTGTGACAGCACTTCGATAGACATGGACTTACAAGGGCGAAAGGTAAATAAATAACCCCTTACAACAATGAGCTTTCCCTCTAGCGGGGTGGCAGGGGAAGGTGCAAATTTAGAGCTCTATGGATCCTAGAGGGCATTTAAACCCAAGGCAACCTAATGCTCAGGAGGCCAAGTGATTTGGCCAATGCCATAGGAGGATATTCCGACCCTAGTCTTTTTGAACCCAAGTTCCACATTTTACTTGCTGTGGCACGCTTCAGCTTGGATGCTGCCTCCTAGCTAGTCTATTAACTTATCTCTTCAAACATTCTCAACCATTGTTCACATCTTCAGTTACTTCTTAGGTACCAGTTACTTCTGTACTACCTACAAACTTTTTAAGGATTTGCTCATCTTAAACTAAAAAAATAAAACTCTCTACCGCTGCTACTACTACTACTACTACTATGATAACTACTGCTACTATTTCTTCTTCTTCTTCCTCTTCCTCTTCCTTTTCCTCTTCTTCTTTTTCATTTTTTTTTCAAAAAGCTAGGACAATTTCCTTTTGTCTCGTGCTGTTTTCATTTTTGATTTCTTGACATATAGTAGCTCTGGAAAACAGGCTTTAAAAAAGCTCATCATGTTTAAAATGGAGCTACTTGATGGGATCTTTAAACCCAAATCAATCTGACTTTCATTGAATGGCCAGTAATAGCCCCAGCCCAAGCCTCTGTGGCTCATTGTTTAGGTTTTTATGGATTAGAATTAGTGCAAATAGCAAATGTTTCCTGTTCTGACCCAAAACTCTAAGGGTCTTCCCCTCACAGACTGACATTTTGAGGATGACAAGTTGGGCCTTCTTTTTTCTCAATTCTTACCTAGCCCTTAGTTATTGAATGGATGTGGCCTCAGACAAACTGAGATCTGGGAAAGACCTCAATTTAGAAAGTCCAAGGTCACCCACTGCATTCTGGACCACCACCATCTTGCCAACGGACTTCAATGACCATGGAAGAAAAAACAAGGTTGATGATTTCACACAGCTCTGCCTCAATCAATTCAAGTGCAAACTCACTCAAATGCAATCCACATACAAGTCAAAATTTCAAACTCATGAAATCATTGGTGTTCTTCAAGAATGATAGCAACAACAACTTGCTTCTATCATTCTCCAAATCTATTTTCCTGTATCTGTCATTGCTTTCATAGTAAAACTTCTAAAAACAGAAACTAACCTGCAAATTTATATTACCCAACGTTAACTGGTCTGCTTCCAAACAATCCTACTATAACTTCCTTTATCAGCTTTTCTAAATCTTTACATCCTTCCTCAAACCTCCCATGGTTCCCCTCCCCCACTTTCTCAGCTGAGAACCTTGACTCATATTTTACAGGAAAAAAATTAAGGCTATTAGTCACGAACTCCGTTTTCTCCTCAAGTACCTTTTGTCACCTTCCCCTCCTTCACCCCTGTCTCATATGATGAAGCGACCTTGCACCTTACCAAGGCTAACCCCTCTCATTTGTTCAAATGATTCATTCCACCACTCCCCATCCCCTTCAACAGATAACCCCTCTGTCATCCCACTCTCTCACTTATTTTCAGTCTCTCCTTCTCTAGTGGCTAATTTCCTATTCTCTGGAGTCATGTCTTTGTCTCCTATATCTTGAAAAACCTTCACCTGATCTGTCCATCCACCACTATCATCACGTTTCTTCCGCCTTTTGTAGCTAAACTCCTCAAAAAGGACGTCTGTAATAGATTCCTCAACTTTCTTTCTTCTCTCTTCTCAATGCCTTACAATTTGACTTCTGACTTTGCCATTTTACTGAAACTCCTCTCTGAAGTTACTAACGATGTGTTAATTATCAAACCCAATTCTTAATCCCAATTCTACTTGGCCTCTCTATAGTCCTTGAAACCTTTGATCACTCTCTCCTCTTTGCTACTCTCTTTCTCTGGGTTTTAAAGATACCACTCTTTACTGGTTTTTCTCCTACCTATCTGAGCACTTTTTTTTCTGCCTTCTTTGCTGTATGTTCCTCCAGATCATGCTTTCTAACCACTGGTGTGTCTTTCCTCTCCCATCCCCTTCCCTCCACTCTCCTTCACTCCTCTCTATCCTCTCCTTCCTTCTCTTATTTCCTCTCCTCTCCTACCCTCTCCTCTCTTCTCTCCATACAAATCTACTTGTTAATTTCACCAGCTCCTATGGATTTAATTAAAATGTTAATGCTTATACTTCTCAAATCTACTTGGTTTCCCCAATCTCTCTGCTGACCTCCAGTCTAGCAGGTCTAAGTGCCTTTCAGATCTCTCCAATTGGATGTTCAGTTGACATCTTTACCTCAGTGTGTCTAACAGAAGGCTCATTATTTTTTTTCCTCAAAACTCCTTTCCACTTCTACCTTCCTTATTACTGTAGTGGGAAACAACTTGCTCCTAGTCTTTCAGGTTCAAAAGCTAAGTCATTACAGATTCCTTGTTATCTCTCAATCCACATATCCAAGCTGTCACCAAGACCTACTGATTTTACCTTTAGAACACCTCTCGAATTCTCCTCCATCTACCCTGACTCTGCTACCACTCTAGTATAGACCCTCATCACTTTGTGCCTTGATTGTTACTGTAGACAGTTGATGGTCTACCTGCCTCAAATCTCTCCTCACTTCGGCCACTACAGTAATTTTCCCAAAGCACAGGTCTGATAATGTCACCCATCTCACCCTTCAATACACACTTTCTTAATAAACTCAGTTGGTTGCTTTTTGCTTCCAGAAGCAAATGTAAAATACTTTTCTTTGGCATTCAAAGCCCTTCATAACCTAGTCCCCTCCTAGCTTACTACTTTCCTTATACCTTATTACCTAAAAGATATTTTCAATCCTTGATTCTGGCTGAGTCTTCCCTCTATCTGTCCTCCATGCCTTGAATGTTTTCCCTCCTCTGCTCTAACTTGACTTCCCTTGTTTCCTTTAAGTCCTCGCTAAAGTCCTACTTTTTACAGGAAGCGTTCTCCAAACCATCTGAATTCTAGTACCTTCTCCCTGCTAATTATTTCCTATTTGTCCCGTATATAATTTCCATTGTATATATTTGTTTTTCATGTTGCCTTCCCTATTAGATTGCAAGCTCCTTTAGGACAAGGACTGTCTTTTGTCACTTTTTTTTTTATCTCTAGCACATAGCATAGTACTTGGCACATAGTAGGCACCAAATAAGTGTACATTGATTGATTTATCTCCACTTGTTGCCTCCATTTCTTTCCTCCCCACCAACTTTTCAACTGCTCATAAACAGTACATGACTCTAATTACTGTAAAGCTCCTAAATATCTAGCTAATTTCTATGTTTAATTGCATTTGCTTTGTCATTCTTCTTGAATTGTCTGTAGTCTTTGATACTAATGACTGCCAACTGCTACTGGATACTGTTTTCTTCTTCAGCTTCCACAGCAACACTGTGTTCAACTGATCATCTCTCACCTATTCACAGTCTGTTTTGCTAGATCGTCAGCCTAGTCCCAACTTTCAGTCATAGAAACTATTCAGTGTTCTGACCTGGAGTCACTTCCGCTATAATGAATTCAATTATCATCGCTATTCAAATGATTTTGATATTTATATCCAGCACTAAACTCTATCCTAAGCACCAACTACCATCTCATCAAAAATGCCTGTTTGATATCTCTACCTGGATGTCCTATAGATATCTTATACGAATAGGCCTAATATTACGCATTTTCAATAAAAAAATATATATACATATAGATATATAGAGATATAAATGTATCTATGGTAAGTCACTATATTACGTACTGGGAATTGAAAGAAACACCACATTGTCCTTGCTTCTATCCATTCTTACTGCCTAAATATGAAATGGTATAAGAGAAACCTTGCCGTGTTGAGCAGTTCATACAAGTATGAGAATATTAACCTTGGCAAAACAGAATTGATTAATGTAGCCAGTGGCAAAGTGGAGAAAGCTCTGGGCCTGAAATCAGGAAGATAAGAATTCAAACCTAGAATAGGGCACTATGTCACCCTGGGCAAGTCACTTAATCACTGACTACTTGAGTTTCCTAATCTATACAACGGGAACAATAATAATATGTCAAATTGTTATGAGGATAAAATGACATGTTTCTAAAGAGCTTTGCAAATCTTAATGTACTGTACAAATTCTAGCAATGATTGCAATGAAGATGGTGATGATGAAACAAAGCTTAGCATCACTAAGACACGATACAATTAAGTTCAATTTAATCCAGTAAGCATTTCTTGAACACCAACTATGTTCTCACCAACAGAACAAAAACAAATCTTATTGGAACTTGAAGTCAGAAGACTTGTCTGTGTGTTTTCTAGTGCTGGACCTTGTGTGTGTGTGTGTGTGTGTGTGTGTGTGTGTGTGTGTGTTTGTCCTTCATTGCTGAAGAAGACCATACCATCAGAGAAATGATGACATGACTTGCTCTTGACTTTATTTTGAGTGAGGGAGGGCTGTGCACATCACCAGCCTCACTTCTCCTCCAGAGCCACCTGAATCCAGTGACCAGATATTCATCAGGGTGACTGGAGATAACCCAGGATGAGGCAATTGGGGTTAAGTGAGTAACCTAGGGTCACACAGCTAGTGAGTGTCAAGTGTCTGAGGTGAGATTTGAACTTAGGTCTTCCTGACTCCTGTACTGGTGCTCTATCCACTGCACCACCTAGGGGCTCCTTGACCCTTATGTATCATTTTGACCAAGTTCATTTATCTTTCTCAATTTCAGTTTCCCCACTTATAAATGAAGGATTTTAAGAAACCCATCTTCCTAAGATCCCTTCTGTTTCTAAAGTTTTCTACTCCAATAAGTGTCCTTTTCAATAAAAAAAAAAGAAAATCCTATCCTTATTTTTTTAGATTTTTTTTTTCTCAGAAAGAAATAGTCAAATAACTTTGTAGAGCACATATAAGAGCAAAATTGCCCATCAAGTGGTTACTATTTCCTGCGGGCCTATACTGTTCCCTACACTGGAGGTTATGGATTCTGAAAGTGATGAACTGCCTGTCACCTCTTAGAAGAAAGGTGATGGACTAGAGATGATGGATGAGATCCATACTCTCAGACAGGACCAATATGTTGGTTTGCTTTGCTTGACTATACATGTTTATTACAAATGGTAAGTCAGTGGGTAGTGATAAATATGCAAAATAAGCCATCAATGAAACTTTTTTTTAATCACAGAAGGAAAAACCAAAAATAGAAATGAGAAGTATAGAAAGGGACACACATTAACACAGTAATTTTGTACCACCTTGTTAATTTGTATAAATATATAAAATACATGTATATTTCTCTTAAAATAAACTATATAATAAGTTCACAATTTCTTATGAAATCTTTATTTCTTATTCTTTATTATATATTTAAGTGGTTGTGCTCAATGAAGAGTATTTTATGTTCATTTTATATATTCAGACATAGACATATAGATATGGAAATAGATATGAATTTAGTTATGGGCATGTAGATGTATTTAAAGGAATGAACTTAACCCCCATGAGGGATAAGATTATTTTCATTCAGTTGAATTAACTTCACATTAGCTCTTAGAGGGCGGCAACTATTTTATCTTTTAATTTCTAGCATCTAGCATGGGGCATTGTACCTTGTGGTGCATAACAAATTTTGGATTAAATCCTATACCTATATTTGCCCTTCTGCAAAATGGGTATTTAAATGTTCAATGGGGCATCCCCTTAAATTAGCCATTGTAGACTTCCACAAAAGGAAGGAGCCTAATCTGTGACCAATATTATAACTTATTATTAGGTTAAGCTGGTATGATAATTCTAGTTCCTATAAAATCAAAATATATTCCTGCTCTTTAAATTCTTAATTTCATGGAACAGTTAAATAGTCAATAATATTTATTGGATGCAGTGCCTTGTGGTAGGCATGTAGTAGTAAATATTCAGGATTAGATACTCATATTCAAAGAACTTACAAGGATTTGATATAATTTTTCACCCTTAACCACACTTTAAAGTTGTTATATTTTTATGATCCATCAAAACAGCAAGATTCTAATGACAATGATGTATCCCTCAAGTGTATGTATATTATATTTCACAATATATCCCACAGAGAAGCTCAAGCAGTCTTTGCAATTCAGTAAATACTAAGAAGGTTTAAATTTAATGGTGTTTTGAAAAAGATATTACACATGCTTATGCATGTGATTAAAAAATTATGAAACTATCCAAACTTCCAATTTCAGCTAATATTTTACTTAGCAAATGACATGGCATTTTTTCCAAAAGAATGTTGAGTTTGACTTTATAATATTTCTTATATTTGACAAGATTTGTATGTGAATCATAGATTTAGAACTTAAAAGGCATTTGAAGACAAGTAGTCAAACCTACTCATTTTAGACACGAGCAAACTGAAGCCCAGAGAGAAAAAGCAAACTCGTAATTATATGTGGTGACAGGGGTAAGAGTTGAACTCAGGTCTTCTAACTATAAATCCAGTGTCAGGGAAGGTCAGGAATATTTTCATTCGATGGGTTCTTAATGTGGGATTCAGGATTCTGTGAACTTGGATAAGAAACAAACAAAATGTATCTTTACTTTTACTAACCTCTAAATGAAATTAAATATTCCCTTCAGTAATTATATATATGTATATATATACATATATGTATATGTATGTATATGTATGAAAAGGGTATAGACACCTTTCCATTAGAGGTCCATAACATGCACACACACACCCATGTACATACACATACACACACACATTTAAGAATTTCTGAGCCGGTTGAGGTGCTTGGGATAATTAGCATGGAAGAGAAGAGAGTTGGGGATTATAGCATATATATCTTTAAAGAAATATGGAGGCCTGTAATGTGGAAGAAACATGCAACTTTTTCATGGCCCCAGAGGGCAGAATTAAGAACAATAGTTAGAAACTGGAGAGTAGATATTGACTCTATATAAGAAAATACAAGACAATATAATATTTAAGATGTAATTATATTATAAATATATAATATATATTTTTTTCTATTTTTATGTGTGTAATATATATTATGCATTTATATAATTATATATAAATATATCATATATAATATAAATTATAAATATAAGGAAAAAATGGAATGTTTAGAGATGTCCAAAAGAGGAATAAGTTGCATTTGAAGGTACTAGGATTACCCTCAGCAAACGACTTCAATCAGAGACTGGATGAAAGCTTTCCTGGAAGATGAGATGGGGTTCTTGTTCAGGAAGATTTGTTCAATGGAGCTGATTTGTAGGAAGCCTAGCAGGGGAAAGGCCTGGGCATGGTGGTGCCCTCTGCATTGTGATTTTGTATAGATTTTTGTTACTATGATGAATTTGGCTTTCTGGTGTCTGAATAAATGTTTTGGTTCTGTCTTCCATGTGGAAAGTCTGTTGTATTTCATGATTTAGACTTGTGCCAGCATATTCATACCTGCTGTAAGTACTGTGAATATTGCATTGATGCTACAAGGGCTTGGACTAAATGAATTCTTAACTCTCTTACAAATCTTTATTTATGTTCACATCATCCTTTCTGTGCTATACAAATTCTGACAGCTCCTTCTGAAGTCAATACTAGAAAAAAATGCATAGTCAGCCGTTTGTCTTGGATGATTCAAATCTTTCTTTATACTTCCCTTTCTACTCTTCATGGGGCCATTTCTCTCCAATGCTTGAGTATCCAGTGTGAATATTCTGATATGACACTTTTCATTAACAAATTGTAGGAAATACTTTTTATAACAGTCAGTGACACCACAGTAGGAACTGAATATCATTGTTCCCTCACTATCTTATATGGATTTACATTGTAGGTATTAGGGTTACTCTGGAATGGAAACTCTCCATTTCCCTTCCCCAATCCCTTCAAATATATGGAAGCACTAGGAAATTATCTGTGGGCCAAAGAAGTCTTCCAAGAGCCTCTGAAATCATGGTAGTTCCCTATATTATTCATAAGAAATGCCTTCCCAATTTGTAATTTCTTAATATCTTAGTAAGGTTAAGGGAAGGATGAAACAAGGTTAAAGATGTGATATTAATACAAGCCTGTCTTTGGATCTTTAGAGGGCTGTCACATGGTAAAGGAAATAGACTACTCAGTTTGGAGGACAGAACTAGAAAAAGTAGAAGGAAACTGAATAGAAACAAATCTGCTACTGATATAAGGACAACCTTCCTAATAATAAGAGCTGTCCAAAAGTGGAATGTGTTGCTTGGAAAATTAATACTTTCCCTATTAGTAGAATTATTTAAACAGAGATGGATAACTACTTGGGAGGGTAGGGGGGTAGTTCTAATTCTTCCTCAGATCCACACTGTGTTACATGAGGTAGGTTCATGTCTAACTCCAAGTTTCTATGATTCTGAGATGTGGTCTATTTTTTCTGGTTTCCCATGGAAATATTAATAAGTTATGTGGAAACTTACTACTTGGATGAATACTAATTATTATTAGTAGTATAACTAATATTTATATAGTGTTTAATTGTGCCAGGTACTGTGCACAATTATTATCTAACTTGATCTACGTAACAACCCTAAGACAGAGGTGCTATTACTAGTCCCATTTCATATGGGGAAACTGAGGCAAACAGGATCAAATGACTTTGTAAGGTGACACAGCTAGTATATGTCCAGATTTGAACTCAGGTCAATAAGAGTACCAAACACTAATGCTGTATATACTACTAATTAGTATATTCTACCAAGTTAACCCAATTTTTTAAAGATGGTTGATACACTGAATAAGAATAATGAGTACATTGGGAAAGTTGGCAGAGACACTTATTTATTTTTCTTCAACGTGACAGTCTCCATGTGGAGTTGACACTTCAGGGAAAGGGAAGCAGATCTGATGATAGGTCTTATGGAGAAAGAAACATATTCATGGTACAGTGTAGCTGTGGGTATATGATTGCACCTCATCTTTTCCCCTCTTTCCATTTTTTCAGCAAATAAACTTTCTTCCTTTGCATTATATTTCATTCACAACAGCTAGAGAAAATTTAATATCTGGAAAACCATAGTGAATTAAAAAAATACTAAAACTCAGAAAACCTACTACATACAGAGAGCATCGTGCTGATTAAAGACACTGAGGCAGCTACGTGGCATGATGGTCAGATCTGGAACCAAGAAAACTGGAGTTAAAATCCTATCTCAGACACTAGCTGTGTGACCCTGGCCAAGTCACTTAAATCTGCCTTACTTTCCTCATCTATAAAATGAGGATAATAATAGCATCTACCTCCCAGAGCTGTTGTGAGGACCAAATGAGATAATAATTGTAAAATGTTTAGCATAGTGCCTGGAATATAGTAAGTGCTTTATAAATGTTAGCTAAAGAATGGTGGTTGATGATGATGTAACCTGAGGATTAGAAAACAGTCCAGTTTGTCTAGAGCATGAACTTCACAAGGGAAATAATATTTTCCTCTGGAAAATAAGGAGCTTATATTAGATGCTCTCCAAGCTCCCTTCCACCATTAAAGCTTATGATCCTTTATCTGTATGGCATCAGGTAGAATTAAAATTTCCTCCAGCCTAAGAAAGAAAAAAATAAACTTATCATTAACCACCCTGAGCCTCAGTTTATTCATCTAAAAATAGGGATAATAATCCTTACACTCCTAACTTCATATAGTTATTGTAAAAAACAAATGAAAGAGAAAAACAGTTGTTAAAGGGCAGTGTGATTATTGAAGCATTACAGCAATTGAGCTATTATTACTTACTGGCCATTAAATGCAACCTTTGTGCAAAGTACCAGGCTAGATGCTGGCTTTTGTTTTTGTTTGGAGGTTTTGTTTTTTCTATAGAAAGAACACCTGCTAGCTTAACTTATTATTACTTGTGCTTCTGCAGAAAATATGTTGCTACCAAGCCTCACTGCTGGGCAGGTTGGCTGGTGAAACAAAAGTTCTTCTGTGCCAGTAAATCAAGAAAAATGACAGCCCTAAAAATAGCTTTACCTATCTTGAGATAATTACAACCCTGGAGAATTAGAAGCTTTAAGTGGTACACACAGCCTCATGCCACCTCCGGGGCATGATTCATCTCAAGCTAACCACACCTCTCTTAGGGACCAGCTGGCTAATTGCAAAAATCCCCTTACTATATAGGCCACTGAAAAACAAAAGGATAAGAAAGAGACATTAGAAAGAAACCTATCATGACTTCATTTTCCTCCTGTAGGCTCAAAGAGATGGAACAGACCTCAGAGGTCATCTGGTGTAGCCTCCCCTCGAAGCCTGAATCAGTATCAGAGCAAGAAGCAATGTTAGTGGCCATCTTCTTCAACCTCTAATTAAAGAATGAGTCCCAGGGTTTTTGGCTTTAAAGAAATTTTTAGAGGTCATAATAGAGATTCCAAATGGTGTTTCCACTCTAACACTGACTATCCCTGATCCAGCCTCTATTCAAAGATATCTCTGTATAGAGGAAACCATCATTGCCTAAAGTGCCTTATTCTGTATTGGGACTTTGATAATTTTATTTTGAAAAGTTCTAGGTTTGGTTCCTGACTGACCCATTTATTATGCTCTGTGAATAAATGAATGAATATAATATATAACAATTGATGAATAATTAAAAAGGAATTGATTATTATTTGCCAATCACTGATGAAAATAAAAATACAAAAGCATATAGTCTCTTTCCTCAAGAATCTTATACCTTAATAATGGGTCAGACCTCTTTTCCTAATTATTCATATGGGAACTATAAAGATCAAGCCTAATATTTCCATGACATAGCATCCATTCAGATATTTGATACTTAATGAAGAACCAAAAAGTGTATGAAAGAAAAATAAGAAAGAAAAAAGTTAGACTCAGATGGATGATATAAATAGAAAATGAGAAGGAAGAAAAGTGAGAAATAACTTAATAAAACTATTTTCTCCATCTCTAATTTGAATCATAATTCAAATATGGAATGAATTTGCAAAATCCTTATTAAAATATCAAGCTTCAAGTCCCAAGACAGAGACTAATCTTTCTAACATCAGCATTGTTCCAGAGTAACTGTATGGCTGGGAGTCAAGGACAACTGTTGTCTCTCCAGAGACTCAAAGCTGAATAACATCCAAACAATCTGGTAAATTGTGTGCCTACTTCACAGTATGACTCTAAAGAAATTGTTTTGTAACTGTTAAGTGAAATATAATTATTAGTCAATGGTACATTATTTAAGGAGATTCATTTTTTCCCTCAAAGAGTAAACATATCTAAAGACATCTAAAATATCTGGATATTTTTCCCTTTCAAATACTTCAGTGGATCTCTGAACTTACCAATGGGGATACGGTCCTTTGCATGAAAATCATAGAACACCCTTGCTATATATATATTATTAGGATGCTGTATGGCATTACACAATAGTATTTTGAAAGGTATTGGCAAAGAAATGTATGATATAAAGTAATTCTAGGTTGAAAATCTGAATTAAATCTGTTGCACATTATTCATCAAGAAGAACATACATATGCATGTGCATGTGTGTGTTATGTGTGTACGTGTGTGTATGTGTAGTTCCCAATGAACTTAGAATAGGAAGATCTTTATTCAAGATTGACTCATATTAGACATGTCACTATGGATGATAGGATAATAAGAGGGTTGTGAAAAAGTTATTTTATAAGCCTTAAAATTTAAAGGTATGTAATTTATTCTTCTTCTATAGCCTGTTTCAAACAGAAAATATTTTGTAAACTGGTAAGTGAAATATAAATAGTACCATTTAAAGAGAGTAATTTCTTCCCCAAAGAGTGGAACATTATCTAATGATATACACAAATATGTATTGTATATGCATATATGTTAATTGCCTTAACCCCAACAATCATGACACATTCTTGCCAGATTGCATTATGTGACTAATTCATGTCCTGCATAAATTCAATGTATAGGACTTGCTTCTCTTTTCTTCTCCTCCTCCCCTCCCCTCATTCACTTTGAATTATGGAAGGTTATAGATTAGGATCTCACAGAAGACAAGCAGGTATAGGTGTGTCATAATTGTTGGGGTAAAGGGTACATACCCCTACCTGTACCAATAAGTTCAGAGATGAAGTAAAGTCTTTAAAAGGTGAGATATAACCAGTTATTTTAGACATCTTTTGATACTGGTCTAGTCTTTGGGAAAAGATAAATCTTTTAAAATAATTGTGTCTAACTCATTTATATATCACTTGCTAGTTTAAAAAACATTTTATTTAGAGCAACACTATGAAGCAGACGGTGTAAGAACAATAAATCATGCATTTAAACTTTAAGGTTTATAAAATGCCTTTTTCACAACCCACTTATTATCCTATCAATCATAATCACATTTCTAGGAAGTACGAACCTGATTTTGTTAAGGTCTTCACATTCCAATTTTATTAGTACACACAGACATGCACAGACACACACACACACACTGGTATGTTCTTCCTGGTGGATTCTATGTAATAGATTCATTTCAACTTTACCCTTTAAAAATTTATGAAAACATTCATTATTTCAAGTCCTGGTCTCATTATCAATGGGGAATGAAGCAATGAAGAAAATATAGTACCTGACCTAAAAGCAGTTTATAGCTTAACATAATTTAAAATTATCCAGCTTCTCACCTAGGCATGTATAACACCCCTTCAGGTTTAGTTATCCAATAAGTCTTGCATTTATAGAAAAATATAATGCTATCTAAACTCTACTATTTTCTTATTTATTATGAAGGTAGCAGCATCACCAAATTCAAACTCAAAACGAAGAAAATACGAAAAACCATCAGATGACATACCTTTGACCTAAGTAATATCCTTCATGAGTATGAAGAAGAAGCAATGAATAGATTTAGGGGATTAGGTAGATGTAAGAGATAGAGTGCCTCAAGAACTATGGGTGGAGGTATCAATGTTGTGCAGGAGGTGGAAAAAATAATTCTAAAGAAAAAGTAGATCCAGAAAACAAGATGGCTAACTAATGAGGCTTTACAAATAGCTGAGGAAAGGAGGAAAGTGAAAAGTAAAGGACAAAGGGTTATTGTGTTTGCCCTTCATTTTCAAGGAGGACCATGATATCAGGGAGATGATGACATGACTTACAGCTGAATTAGATTTGAATGAGGGAAGTATGTGTAAGGTCACTGATCTTCACTTTCTCCTCTAGAGCCATCTGGGTCCAGTAGCCAGATATTAATCAGGATGACTGGAGATGGACCAGGAAGCAGTGGGAGTCCCTGATCTTTTAAGGCTAAGGTCTTTAAGGGAAAGATAAACTAAATGCAGAATTTCAGAGAATAGCAAGGAGAAATAAAAATATTTTCTTAAATGAGCAATGGGAAAAAATAGAAGAAAATGATAGAATGGGAAAGATAAGAGAACTGTTCAAGAAAGTAAGGGACAGCAAGGAAATGTTTCATGCAAAAATGGGCACGATTAAAGACAAAAATGCAGGGACTGAATAGAAGCAGAAGAGATGGCAAGAATGGGCAGATAATCACTATGGTGTAGTTACTAATCTAGATCCAAACATCCTGTAGAATGAAGTCAAGTGGGTCTTAGGAATCATTGCTAGCAATAAGGGTGGTGAAGGTGACAGAATCCCACCTGAGTTATTCAAAATCCTAAAAGATGAGACTGTTAAAGTGATTCATTCAATATGCCAACAAATTTAGAAAACTCAACAGTGGCCACTGGATTGGAAAAGATCAATTTACGTAACAGTTCTAAAAAGGGCAATGCTATGGAATGTTTTAATTGCCGAATAATTGTGCTCATTTCATATATTAGTAAGATTATGTTTAAGATTCTTCAAACCAGGATTCATCAATATATCAACCAAGAATTACCAGAATAGCAGACTGGTTTTGAAGAGCCAGAGAAACTAGAGATCAAATTGCCAGCATTCACTGGATTATGGAAAAAGCAAGGGAGTTCCATAACAAGCAAACAAATAAAACAAAATTCTACTTCTGCTTCATTGACCACACTGAAGCCCTTGACTATGAGGATCACAATGAAATGTGGGAAGTTGGGAGTAACCAATCATCTTATTTGTCTCCTCAGTAGGCTGTATGTGAGTCAAGACGAAACAGTTGGAAACAAACATGGAAAACGTATTGCTTTAAGGCTGGAAAAGGAGGATGACAAGGCTGTATGTTGTTACCCTATTTATTTAACTTACATGCCGAGTACATTACGAAAAATGGTAAATCAAAAGCCAGAATTAAGGCTGTTAGGATAAATATCAAAAATTTCAAATATGCAGATGGTACAATTTTAATCACAAAAAGTAAAGAATTAAAAAGCTTTAAATGAGGGTAAAAAGAGGAAAGTGTAAAAGATGGCTTGAAGTTTAGCATCAAAATAAAAAAAAAACAGATAATGGCATCTGGTCCCCTCACCTCCTGGAAAACAGAGAGACAAGAAACAGAAGCAACATGCGATTTCATATTCTTGGGCTCAAAAGCAGAGATATCTCCTAGGCAGTAAAGATCCATATAGCAAAAGCTGCAGTTTCTCTAGTAGCAATGCATGGTTTTGAGAGGGGGACAGTAAAGAAAGGTGAGGCAACAGAATTCACACTTTCAGGTGGTGGTGCAGACTTTTGGAGTGCCTTGTAGAGCAAGGAGATCAAATTAGTCAATACTTATAGAAATTAATTCAGATTTTTCACTGAAAAGTCAATACTTTGGCCACATAATGAGAACAAAGAATTCATTGGAAAAAAATCCTATACTGGGAAAAATTAGAAGGCAAAAGTAAAAGTGGATGGCAGAGAATAAGATGGATAGATAGCGTCATAGAAGCAAGGACAGTCTTCAGGAGATAGTGGAGAATAGAAGGGCCTGTGGGGCCACAAAGAGTGAGAAATGACAGAATGACTAAAGAACAACAAGGTTAGTACTCCATTGACATATTGTCTGGCTCTTTTCTCTGCGGGGGTGGGGGTCTATATTATTTTCCCTCAGAAATACCAATATTAACAAACTTATCTTTAAATTTATAGAGAAAATATCTTCTCCATATAACTTTATTTACAACCTCCTGATATAATCCAACACTAAACTTATATTAGATTAATGGAACATTCAATATTGGAACTAGAAGGTAACTTAGAAGTCAGAATTTTAGCAGGCAGGGTGTTCAAAGTGATTGATAATATTCTGCTGTTAGCACACAGAGTTATAGTGATGGAAAGGCCATGAGACCATAGGAGGAAACTTAAAACACAAAATTTTAAAGCCTAAAGAGGCCTTAGACCATAGAACATTACATCTTAGAACTAGGAGAGCTTAGGATATAGAATCTTAGAGCACAAATTATGGAGTTTTGATGATAAAAGTCATCTTGGGGAATAAATTGTCAGAAATACATATATAGGTATATTATATATGTGTTTATACATTTATACATATATGTGCATGTGTACATGCATCTGTGTATGTGTGTGCATATATGTATGCATATATGTATATGCATGTGTGTATGTATATATATGTGTGTGTGTGTATGTGTGTGTATGCACACACTAGCTTTCAGTGCAACCCCCAGTTTTAAAGATGAAGAAACTGTGATTCTGCAGTGAGTATCACTTAGCCTAACTCACACATCTCCTTCACTAGAAGATTATTTCAAAACACAAAATTATGGGAAAAAGCTTGGGTATAAATACTCTGCACCCCAATAGTGAGTTAAAAATTACACAACCAAGAGGTTGCTTATTTAATGCCCCCAAAAGCCTTGACATTTTCACTGAAGTAATTGATTTACTAAATTAAATTTATTAAATAGTTGGTTATCTTGGTACTCTGTAGATACATCTTCAATTCTTTAATTATTTGTGGGGAGAGAAGCAACTGGGCAACAACTCACAGGAACAAAAAAAAGTATGATGTCATTAATGACTATAATCTCAGCATGAGTCTCATTAATTTGAATATACTGTGTCCTTGTATAATCCCACCTTGAGTTCCACGCTCAGTTCTGAATACCACATTTTAGAAAGAAAAAAAAACTTTGGCTGAAAACCATCCAGAATAAGGGAAGTAGGGAAGAAGAAACTGGAAATCTTATCACATGAGGAATAAATGAAATGTTTAGTCCAGAAAAAATAAATAACAACATTACCTAGTAATAGCACTACTTGGTCTATTTCCAAAGATGATTAGGGAAAAAGGAAAAGAACAGATTTGTTCTAAAATGTTTATAGCAACTCTCTTTTGGTGGCAAAGAACTGGAAATTTCAGGGATATTCATCAATTCTTCAATCAGCTGAACAAAGTGTGGTATGTTATTGTGAAGTAGTACTGTGCTTTAAGAAATAATGAGCTCTATGATGTTAGGAAAAACATGGAAAAGCTTGCATAAAATAATGAGTTAAATGAGCAGAAGCAAGAGAACATTGTTTAAAGTAACAGAAATGTTGTTTTGAGAATGACTTTGAGCAAATAAGTCATTTTGACTATTGTAAAGACTCAAATTAAATGTAAAGGACATATGAAGAAAGATGCTATCTGCATCCCAAGAAAGAACTGATGAATAGAAGTATCTATAGAGTTATTTTATATACATACATATACATACATACACATATAAAAGAATTGGTGACACACAATTACTTATCAATAAAGTTGGAGTGATCATTAATTTATTAGGTAAGAGGAAATATTTATTCATTTCAGAGTTTCTATAGCAAGCATTCTTAACCTGGGGTCCTCAAAATCGCGCATGCGCGCTCGTGTGTGTGTGTGTGTGTGTGTGTGTGTGTGAGAGAGAGAGAGAGAGAGAGAGAGAGAGAGAGAGAGAGAGACAGACAGACAGAGAGAGACAGAGAGATATAAAGGTACAGAGATATAAATATATTTGGTTCAGAAGACAGAGTCAGGAAGACCTGAGTTCAAATCTGGCTTCAAACACATTATCTTTGTGACATTGGGGAAATCACCTAATTTCTGCAAATCTCAGTTTCCTCATTTGTAAAATGGGGTTAATAATGACTACCTCAAATGTTTGTGTTGTGGATCAGATGAGATAATAATTGTAAAGTACTTAGCACAGTGCCAAGCATATAGTAAAAAATATATGAATATTAGTATTACTAATAGTATGTATATATACATACACATATGTATATACATACATACACACACATATACATTTTGTATTACACATTCAAAAATGGTGATTCTGAGAAGGGGTTTATAGACCATGCTCCCAAAGATGTTCTTAGTACTAAAAAAGGATAAGAGCCCTATTTATTATAGATAAAAGTCTTGAAAAAGAGAAAAAGTCTAGAAAAAAAGTCTTCCTTTTCTGTTACTTCTTCAGTCTATTTGGTTGTTGTGCCTACATTTTAAAATGAAGCATGATTTTGGTGAGAGGATTAAAATTGATCCTGTTTTAGTTTCTTATTGAATCTATGTACATTTAATTGATTTTGTCCTGTAACTACCTAAGTCATGGTTCTTTATCTTTGAATTTTACTTTAGAATTCAGCTGTCTTGTAATGGGTTAAGTTTAGAAATCCCATCTTGTACTAATCTGTTCCATTTTTGCCTGAAGAAATTATGCTAACTTTGGGGGATACAGCTTGCCATAAGGGAGTTGGATCTAATATCTTTACACCAAGAAGCTGTCCTTCAAGAATGTCTGGTTCACTATCCAAAGAAATCTGGGCCACTATCTTGCAGGTGGACTCAAAAAATGAACACTTCTTAATCACAGGAGGGTAGGAGTGGGATTTTTGCTAGCTCTCATTCCCAACTTTCCCCATGCCTCAGCTGTGTAATCAGTCATGTAGCCCTCAACCCCATGATGTCACCTACCATGTTTTGTTCTTTGTTCAGTACTTTATAAAAATCTATAAAAGGGGAACTGTCCTTTTGTTTGGGGTCTTGGGATGGAAACTGAGGTAGTCATTGACCCATCTTATTTCCAGGTTACCAGCCCTTATAATAAAGTATTATCTTGTTTAAATAAGCATGCCTCAGTTTAACTTTTTGTTAATTTCACTTGCAAAAATAGTAAAGTCTATTTTCATTAAAATTAGAAATCATTTTATCTATTTACTTTCCAAACTTCACAAAAAAAATGAATACTTTTAGGGGTGACTGGGTAGAAGGAGATAGATAGTCTTCTATTTTCCTTTCCAAGCTGGAGGTCAGAGGTATATAATATTTAGACTGCTGGAACATTAGAACCTCTAACAACTAGTCTTCAAGTCCAGAGCTTTTACTACTGGCCTTGTCTGTAAGTATGTCCTTAGACTGCTATGCCTAGCATTGAGCACTCAATGAAAAATTTTTTGTTTTTCTGCAGAGCATGAAATTATAAAGAGGAGACTCTTCTTTTAATTTCTTTTTATCCTTCACACAGTGGCCTGTCATTAATACTGTGTTCTTAGTCAAATCATTTCACTTTCATTTGTTTCAGTTTCTTCCTCAGTAAAATGGGACTAATAATTCTTGCCCTCTCTGTAACTTCTGAGGAGTGTGGTTGCAATGATAAAATTATAAAATACTTTCAAGAGTTCTTTAGAAACAAATATGAAGTAATATGAAAATGCATGAGATCTTTATACTCCATTATCATCTTATTTCCTACATCTAATTTCTATCATTATTAATTGCACCTTTAAAAAGCACACCTCATTCACCCTACATTGCTTAATTAACTCAGATGTTCCAAAGAAAGCAAATTAACTTTAGCAGTGGAGAATTTCGATATTTCTGCCATCCAATCAGATAGTTGTAATGAGGAAAAAACATTATGAAATATGCAGAAATGGATTTACTTTTCAAATATATCATAAATATAATGTGTTATAAAGTTGACTGCAAACAGTAGTAGCAGCAGCAACAGCAGGTTTAATGAAGAAGTAGAATTGTTCAGCAAGTTTTTATTTATACAATCAAACTGGACAATTTAAACACAAAGGGAGACACTACGGCATTATAGGAAATGCAGTGTACTTATAAGGAGACCTGGGTTCTAGCACACCTTCACCCCTTTTTCATTTATAATATCAGCTTATATCTACAAAATACTTATATTTACAAAATACAACATTTACAAAAATACAAATACTTACATTTACCATGTACAACAAAATTGCAAAGTTCCTTGAGTATCCCTAGGGTTAGCATATCTCGTTTTCCTTCTAGATTAAAAAAAACTGACCCTCTCTGAGAAGCAATAACCTTACATATAAACAAAGAGATTAAAGGTGATCATTTCCAAAGCCTTTAACCCCTCTAAGTTCCTAGGGAAAACAAACAAAAGTCAGTCAACCAACATTTACTAAGAATCATCTATGTGCCAGGTACCGAAGTCTGGGAATATAAGGAAAGATTAAAAACATGATCCCTGCCCTCAAGGAGTTCATATTCTAATAGAGGGAGATAACATGGAAGTAATTGTGTACAAGTGGAAGACCAATCATCAAGTGATGGTAATAGTCCATGAATGAGGCGATGAAAGCAGCTCTTTTCCACAGTACAAAAGTATATTACTAAATAACCACCAAAAAATATTGTGAGGTCTTCAAAACTGAATTCATATAGCTGCAAAGGAATAGTGGTTCTTCAATGACTACAAAGGTTTTTTTTTTTTTTTATAAATTTATTTAACTTTTTACATTCATTTTCACAAAATTTGGGTTCCAAATTTTCTCCCTATTTGTCCCCTCCCCCCACCCCAATACACCAAGCATTCTAATTTCCCCTATCACCAATCTGCCCTCTATCATCCTTCTATCATCCCTCCCTTCTCTTGACCCCATCTTCCCTTTTGTCCTGTACGGCCAGACAACTTTCTATTCCCCAGTACCTGTATTTCTTATTTCCTAGTAGCAAGAACAATACTCAACAATTGTTCCTAAAACTTTGGGTGCCAACTTCTCCCCATTCCTCCCTCCCCACCCATTCCCTTTGGGAAGGCAGGCAATTCAGTATGGGCCATATCTGTGTAGTTTTGCAAATGACTTCCATAATAGTCGTGTTGTGTAAGACTAACTGTATTTCCCTCCATCCTATCCTGCCCCCCATTGTTTCTATTCTCTCTGTTGATCCTGTCCCTCCCCAAGAGTGTTGACTTCAAATTGCTCCCTCTTCCCATTGCCCTCCTTTCCATCATACCCCCCCACCCTGCTTCTCCCCTTCTCCCCCACATTCCTGTATTGTAAGATAGGTTTTCATACCAAAATGAGTGTGCATCTTATTCCTTCCTTTAGTCAAATGTGATGAGAGTAAGCTTCATGTTTTTCTCTCACCTCCCCTCTTTTTCCCTCCACTAAAAAGTCTCTTGTCTGCCTTTTCTATGAGAGATAATTTGCCCCATTTCATTTCACCCTCTCTCCTCCCAATACATTTCTCTCTCACAGTTTACCTTAATTTTTTTTAAGATATGATTCCATCCTATTCAATTCACTCTGTACTCTCTGTCTCCATGTGTGCATGCTTGTGTGTGTGTGTGTGTGTAATCCCACCAACTACCCAGATACTGAAAAGTTTCAAGAGTTACAAATATTGTCTTTACATTTAGAAATGTAAACAGTTCAACTTTGGTAAGTCCCTTATGACTTCTCTTTGCTGTTTACTTTTTCATGCCTTTTTTCATTCTTGTGTTTGAAAGACAAATTTTCTTTTCAGCTCAGATCTTTTTATCAAGAATGCTTGAAAGTCCTCTATTTCATTGAAAGACCATATTTTCCCCTGAAGTATTTTACTCAGTTTTGCTGGTAGGTGATTCTTGGTTTTAGTCCTAGTTCCTTTGACTTCTGGAATATCCTATTCCACACCCTTCGATCCCTTAATGTAGAAGCTGCTAGATCTTGTGTTATCCTGATTGTATTTCCAAAATACTGGAATTGTTTCTTTCTAGCTGCTTGCAATATTTTCTCCTTGACCTGGGAACTCTGGAATTTGGCCACACTGTTCCTAGGAGTTTCTCTTTTTGGATCTCTTTCAGGCGGTGGATCGATGGATTCTTTCAATACTTACTTTGCCCTGTGGTTCTAGAATATCAGGGCAGTATTCCTTGACAATTTCATGAAAGATGATGTCTAGGCTCTTTTTTTGATCGTGGCTTTCAGGTAGTCCCATAATTTTTAAATTGTGTCTTCTGGATCTATTTTCCAGGTCAGTTGTTTTTCCCATGAGATATTTCACATTCTCTTCCATTTTTTCATTCTTTTGGTTTTGTGTTGTGACTTCTTGGTTTCTCAAAAAGTCATTAGCCTCCATCTTTTCCATTCTAATTTTGAGAGAACTATTTTCTTCAGTGAGCTTGTGAACCTCTTTTTCCATTTGGCTAATTCTGCTTTTTAAAGCATTCTTCTCCTCATTGACTTTTTGAACCTGTTTTGCCAATTGAGTTAGCCTATTTTTCAAGGTGTTATTTTCTTCAGCATTTTTTTGGGTCTCCTTTGGCAAGGTATTGACCCATTTTTCATGCTTTTCTTGCATCTCTCTCATTTCTCTTCCCAGTTTTTCCTCCACCTGTCTAACTTGATTTTCAAAATCCTTTTTGAGCTCTTCCATGGCCTGAGCCCATTGAATATCTATTTTGGATGTTTGGGATACAGAGGCCTTGGCTTCTATGTCTTTACCTGATGGCAAGCATTGCTCTTCCTCATCAGAATGGAAGGGAGGAAATATCTGTTCACCAAGAAAGTAACCTTCTATGGTCTTTTTTTTTTTCCCTTTTCTGGGCATTTTCCCAGCCAGTTACTTGACTTCTGAGATTCTTTTCCATACCCACCTCACCTCCAGATCTGCCCAGCTAGTGCTTGGTCTCTGAGATTCAAATGCTGCTTCCCAGCCTCAGAGCTTTCAGTGGGGGGTGGGGCTGCTATTCAGTGTAAGATTAAATTTAGGTGTTCAGGTCGGGGCAGGGCCACTTCAGAGGGCTCAGTTCTCTCAGGGGGTTTATGCTGAGACCTTCAACAATAGATCTGAGCTCCTGCCTGCTGCTGCTTCTGCTGGGGCCTCCTGAGGGGGCCTGAGTTATGGAGACGACCCGCTCCCCTCATGGCCAGCCCAGAAGGCTCTCTCACTGACCTGTAGTGCCTGTGGGTTGAGGGACCTGCATGGCCACTGGAGATTCCGTCCCTGAAGCCTGCTCAGATCTACTCCCTTGGTGCCATGCAGCCAAGGGAGGGCTGGGCTCTGCTCTGGGTCCTGTGCATGATAGACCTTTGGTCTTTGTTTTTCAGGGCTCTCTGGAACAGAAATCTCCTCCATTCCATTGTTGTGTGGCTTCCACTGCTCTAGAATTTGTTGGGAGTTCCTCTTTACAGGTAATTTATGGGCTGTGAGTTCAGAGCTAGCATATGTGAATCTTTCTACTCTGCTGTCTTGGGTCCTCCCCCTTTTTTTTTTTTAAGAAGGATTTTTAAAGGAATACCTACTGGTATGAAAAATGTCTGTAGTGGTTGTTAGAAAATTTTAACTTTGATGACCACATTGTTTTTGATTTGAGATCATTGCAGTTTATAAGGGAAAAAGATACATATACATGTATTTATGCATGAGATCATTATAATCCTTTATAATCTTATTTCTTAATTTCTAATTCCTTTCATTATTAATTATACCTTTAAAAAGCACTCCTCATCAACCCTCTGTGGCATAATTAACTCAAATATTCCAAAGAGAACAAAAGAATTTTCACAGTAGAGAACTATGATATTCCCATCATCCAAGTAGATGGTTGCAAAGTGGAAGAGTCGTTATGAAATGTGAAACAAATGGATTCAGTTTTCAATTATGTTATGAAGTTGATAATGATCTAACAAAAGGACTATGTTGCTATCTTATAACAAAACATAATTTCTTTAAGTGGAATTGACATTCTACATAATAACCAACCACTGGAAAAACCACTGACTCTTGCATATACTAAGTGCTAAATTAATGTTTAGTAAGTGGCTTTTGATCTTGTCTCATACTAATGAGATCAGAAGTTCTGAAATTATTGAAGTCATAGGACATAGCTGAGTTCCATTAATTGATCCTCCCTTTCTAAAAGAATCTAGTGAAATTCAGGTATCAATTAGTGGATGTATCTGAAAGGCACAGAGAATTCATTTTAAATAATTCATATTCAAATATATGAATTTTGGCCTATCTACAAACTTAAAGTTCCCCAAAGGCTTGCCAATGCATCACTTCATTTTGGCCTATGGAGATATCATCATTTATAACAATCCCATTATCTATAGAGAGTGAAGATGGCGTGGATGCAAAACACTTTATTCTGTATATTTATAGGATGATAAATGCCTTGTGAATGTTCCAGTTAACTGGTCCAACCCAGTAGCCAATTCATGAAGGCATAGGTTGGATTGTGAGCCATACCCCTAGGGTTAGCATATTTCTTTTTTCTTCCCAAATCAGGATCCCATTTTTATTTTTAACATATAAGATATTCTTTACTTAGGTTTTTAATACCCATTCCTAATACAAGATCATGTTCCTTCTGTTGGCAGAGAATCTTTTTCAATTAGTAGCAGAAAAAAAGAAGAAAGGTAACATGCCCTTGAGCAACTGCTACAACAGCTCAGTTTATCTAGGGAAAGATTTCATGTGGACTTGTAGTGATATACCTATGTATCAGATTATATAATACACACACACACACACACACTTCAACATGTGCCATGTGCCAAACAATGTGCTAAGGGCTAAATGTTCACCTTCAGGGTGCTTACCATCTGTATTATAATAGCTCACATTTTATAAAATTAAAGGGAACACAAAGAATTTCCTTCACAACCATTAAAGTAACACCCCTATTATCCCCATTATTTTACAGGTGAAGAAGCTGAGATAGGAAGAGATTAAATGCCTTCTCAATAAATCACTCAGATGATATGTGTTGCTAGATTTGAACCCAATCTATTTTTAGTCTCACCTGGATGCACCACTTTGAGATCTCACTTACTGAATTTCCATACATCAGTAAACTCGTTATTGGGAAAACTTTATCAGAGTGCAAGATGCCTTCAAACCTTGGCTCCCCATCTCATCACCACTTTCTGTCCTTCTCATTGGAAAGTAGAATCCTTAACTCTAAACCTCCATTTAAGGAGGGAACTCTGCTCAGATAATCTATCATTTTGGGGGGGCTTCTTGGACTTTTCCATTATGCTCTAGTACTGGATACCTTTCCTAACTGTCCATTTCTCCCTTTTGTATGGTGTCTTCTTTTATTACATTGTAAGCCCTTTGAGGGCAGGGACTGTCTTTTTCTTTTTTTCATATATGTACCTGTAGCACTGAATATGGTGCCCGGTCCATAATAGGTGCTTAATAAATGTTTATTAACTGATTCTACCTCCATGCTATTTCCTCAACATCTTATTTCTTTAGGTAGATCAATCACTAGTGACTGGTCATTCCTCCAAGGCATCACACTTACCTTGTTGATTCATTTTCCTCTCCCTAGCAGTTGTTATATATTATATAGCTTTTCACATCATAAACATTTAATGTGTTTATTAAATGGATAAATGCCCTGACTTGTGACTGAAAAAAAAACATGATAAATACATCATATATAAATGTCATCAAAGTTCTGAGGAAGAAAATACAAAGGTTACTCATTGTATAAAGATTTCAAATTTAAAGAGTATCTGCCACCTAGTAACCCCTCTGCAGTATGTACCTTATTTGGGGAGTTTCCTTAGGAGTAAATTTGATTAGAAAAGGAAGGAGTAGAGAGGAAAGGAGAGATATTGGGATTAAACCTTGGAATTGGAGAGAGGGGGAACACACATTGGAGGTAGGAGAAGAGTAAAGAACCAGGAGTAATAGCAAATATAAGTGGTTTGATAGGTAGGAGAGAATTGTGTCACTGAATCTAAATGAGGTAGAAACTATTCAGCAGTATAAAAAGTCGTAGAAAGGGTAAGGATGAGAACAGGGAAGATGCCATCATATTTAACACTTTGAGAGGTGACTGGTGACATTTGAGACTGCAACTTTAGCACACATTATTCTCATGGAAGCCTGCACAAGGTAAGAACTTGGTGAAAGTTTTTTTTTTTTTTCCCTTTCCTTAAAGTCATGTCTTTTATAGGAGTTGGATTATATGACCTTGACGCACCATTCTAACTAAGATTCTATGACTGTGTGGTTTTTTTCCACTTTCAGTGCTAAATAGTGAAAAGTGACATGTGTAATGATAATCCTGAGGTCTAGTAAAACACTAAATTAGTTCTGAGTCAACAAAGAAAATTCTATTACTTCAATATGGGTTTAGCATGATGTATAATTTGTAAAAATAAATTATAAATTTGTAAAATCTTATAAATTATAAATTTGTAAAATCTTCGTTATATTAAAAAGATGAACACAAGCAAAGAATGCAATTTAGGCACTATAAGTATGACATCTGTTTTTGAAAATAGATTTGTTAATATATTTTTTATTTCATCTAGATTTCCCCATGTATTTCTCTTACTACCCATCCCAGAAACAAATCCCTTAAAACATAAATATTTTACTGAAATAAAAAGAGGCAAATGAGAAAAATATCATGAAAATTTATTAATTCATTACACTATTTAAAATTAATATTGTAATATTAGTATTACAATATTCAAAATGTAATAATCCATACCCCTGTACCCCAACTTTTGTAATAGACCTGGGAGATGGCTCTCTTAAATTTCTTCCTTAATGCCAAGTTTATTCTTTATATTTCTGAAAAATTTACTTTCAATTGTTTCCTAGTTGCTGATCTTTCTATTTCAACTATTGGAGTATATTCCTGGCTTAGCTTCCTTCACTTTGCATCAACTCCTGGATTCGTTATGTTTGTTGTCACCTCTCTGTCAAGCAGAATTTGAATATTAAAATACTCTTCCCTCACTTTCTCACTCCATTTGGAAATAAAGAAGAACTTGTCTACTAACAGAATATGAAAATATTTTTTAAACTAGGACAATGTATTCAGATACGTATGATAATGAATTTGAGTACTAGCTCTTTCTTGATCTTAGTGAAACTTGGCAAGTCTCATCATCTCTTTTTACACTCAGTTTCCTCATCTGTAAAACAAGTAATTTTGACTGGACAATATCTAATGTCCCTTTCACCCTGAAATCTTATGATATGAGCTTGAGTTTTCCTTTCTCTTTATCTCAGAGAGCCACCATGTATAAGAATTTTAAAAGTGCAAGTAGGGGCAAGATCATGTATTAGAGGCTACCCGGTTGGATCTTTCAACTTTCCCCACCAAACAATTTCTTGCTCACATCAAATTTTGGAGTGAGGAGAGTCAACAAAAGGTCAAGCACAGACATTTTCCTGACCTAAGAAAACTTAGGAGGCCATCAGAAGAAGTTTCTGACACTGAGTTGGAGGCATGTCTGGAACCCATAAATGGAGAGGCAGCAAGAGAAGATTTAGCAGCAACAGCAGCTTTAGTAGCTCTTCGTTCAGAGACCATAAGGGGGTCAGAAAACCTGTCAGAAAGAGATTACAGGGGATGTGTTGCTAGCACTGGGTACAGTTGGCAGAGGCAGGTAACTCCACTGCCCATATGCAGGACAGAAAGGAACAATGGGGGTCAATCACAAAAGAGCAGGCACAGTTCTAAAGGAAAAAGGAACAGTGGAGTTTGTGATAGCAGAGATTAAATTCCTGATTAAAGTCCAGAGTCAAGGAATGCAATTATGATTCCTTTCCCAGGATCACACCACGTTAGAGGCGCCAAATCTTGTAGACCCCAGAACTAGTTCTGAATATAGGAACATGAAAAAGCTTGCAGTCTGGCATAGTGATCTTCACCCCAAAGAAAGTAGATCTCAAATTTAATATAAAGTTCAAAGTCAAGAATTAGACTGGGAAAATGAGCAAAAAACAAACAGGACCATAAAAGGTCACTATCAGGGCAGAGAAGATTTGTTATAAAATCAGAAAAATATAGCAGTGTGAAAACAGATCCAAACAAAACTTCAAAGAGACAATTTGCAGCTTAGTAAAAGAGGCACAAAAGTATTTAAGAAAATAACACCTTAAAATAAGAGAAATGGCCTAATGGTAAAAAGGTGCAAAAATGTCATTGAAGAATTCCTTAAAAATTATAATTGTGCATATGGAAGATAATGAATCCATTAGTCTTCAAGAAACAAAACAAAGTTTAAATATTTTTTTTTAAATAAAAAAAATGTAAACTATCTCACTGAAGAAAAAATAAGTATTGAAAGAATCCATCGATCACCACCTGAAAGAGATCCAAAAAGAGAAACTCCTAGGAACATTGTGGCCAAATTCCAGAACTCCCAGCTCAAGGAAAAAGTCTTGCAAGCAGCTAGAAAGAAACAATTCCAGTACTGTGGAAATACAATCAGGATAACCCAAGATCTAGCAGCTTCTACATTAAGGGATCGAAGGGCGTGGAATAGGATATTCCAGAAGGCAAAGGAACTAGGACTGAAACCAAGAATCATCTACCTAGCTAAACTGAGTATAATACTTCAAGGGAAAATATGGTCTTTCAATGAAACAGAGGACTTTCAATCATTCTTAATGAAAAGACCAGAGCTGAAAAGAAAATTTGACTTTCAAACACAAGAATGAGAGGAAGCATGCAAAAGTAAACAGCAAGGAGAAGTCTTAAGGGACTTACCAGAAATGAACTGTTTGCATTCATACAGGGAAGGACAATATTTCTAACTCTTAAAAACTTTTCAGTATCTGGGTGGTTGGTGGGACCACACATACACATGTACACACATGCACACACATACACACATGCATTCACATGCAGAGACAGAGAGCACAGATTGAACTGAATAGGATGGGACCATACCTTAAAAGAAATTAAGGTAAATGGTGAGAGAGAAATGTAGTGAGAGGAAAGAGGGGGAAATGGAAGGGGGTAACTATATGTCATTTAAGAGGCAAGTAGGAGATGTTTTTTAGTGGAGGGAAAAAGAGGAGAGCTGAGGGAAAAAAAAAAAACAAAAAAAAAAAAACAAACAAATAAACAAAAGTTTACCCTCATCACATTTGACTAAACGAAGGAGTGAAATGCACACTCATTTTGGTATGAAAACCTATTTTACAGTATAAGAAAGCGGAGGAGAAGGAGATATTGGGGGGGGGATGATGGAAGGGGAGGGCAAAGGGAGGAGGGGAGTAATTGAAAGTCAATACTTGGGGAGGGACAGGATCAAAGGACAGAAGAGAAACAATGAGGGGCAGGTTAGGAGGGATGGCAATTCAGTTAGTCTTACACAACACGACTATCAGGAAGGTCATTTGCAAAGCTACACAGATATGGCCTATAATGAATTGCCTGCCGTCCCAAAGGGAATGGGTGGGGAGGGAGGGGAATGGGGAGAATTTGGAACTCAAAGTTTTAGGAATAATTGTTTAGTATTGTTGTTGCAACTAGGAAAGAAAAAGAAAATCAACTGATCTGGAAAATAAAGAAGATAAAATTTAAAAATTACTGGAATACTAAAAATATGATCAAAGAAAGCCTTGACATCATCTTTCAAGATGTTATCAAGAAAAACTGCCTTGAAAAGTTAGATTCTTAGGGTAAAATAAGAATTAAAAGAATCCGCTGATCATGTCCTTAAAGAGATGCCAAAAAGAGTCAAATTTCAGTGCTCCCAGTTATTGTGGAGCTACAATCAGGATCACTCAAGCTTTAGCAGCTTCTATGTTGAAAATATTAAAGGAATACTTGGAATATGATATTCTAGAGGGCAAAGGAGCTAGGATTACAAGCAAAAAAATCTCTACCCAGCAAAACTGGATATAATCTTTCCAGGGGAAAATATATTTAATGAAATAATAGACTATCAATGATTCCTGATTAAAAAAACAAGGGTTAAATATAAAATTTGACTTTCAAACAGAAAACTTAAGAAGCATAATAAGATAATAATGAAAGAGAAATCACAAGGTACTAAATAAGGTTAAATGCTTTACATTTCTATATGGGAAGATGATATATATAATTCCTTAGAACTTCATCATTATTAAGGCAGTTAAAAGGAGTTTACATAGACAGAGGGCATACATATAATGCTTTATTATGTTGGAATGAGTTGATTATGATGGAATGATATCAATAAAAATAGAAGGGTGAAAAAGAGGGATGCTTTAGGAGAAGGAGAAAGGGAGAAGTAAAATGGGAAATTTTTTCTCTCACAAAAAAGGCATCCAAAGGAAGGGTAGTAATCATGATCTCAGGCAAACAAAAAACAAAACCAGATCTAATTAAAAGGGATAATCAGGTAAATTACATGTTGCTAATAAAAAGTCTATTACTTGGATAATGAAGCAATTAAAAAAATACAGCAATTTTCTCTGATAAAGAACTGAGTCAAATTTATAAAAACAAATGAAAGTCATTCCCCAATTGATAAATAATCAAAGGATGTAAATAGGCAGATGTATGGAGAACAAATCAAAGCTATCTCTAATCATATGAAAAAAAATTCTCTAAATCACAACTGACTAGAGAAAGGCAAATTAAAATAATTCTGAGGTACCACTTCACACTTATCAGAAATGAAAAATGCTGGAAAGCCTATAGGAAAAATAGGAACATTAATGACTTATTTGTGGAGTAGGATAGTGGTCCAATAATTCTGGAGAACTATTTGAACCTAGGCTCAGAGGATTAAAAAGCTGTACAAAATATAAAGCTGTATAAAAATCTTTGACCCAGAAATATAATTATTAGGTCTTCCTCAGAAAGAGATTAAAAAAGGAAAAGGACCTATAGGTACAAATATACTTATAACAATTCTTTATATTGTGTCTAAGTGGAAACTGAGGAGATGCTCATCCATTGGGAAATAGAAGAACACTAAGTGGCATATAGTTGTGATGTAATACTGTTATATTTCACGGGAAATGATGAAGGGGGCTGCTGTAAAGTGAAGTAACATAATATTATAATGATGATCATCTGTGAAAGACTAGACTGCTCTGATCAACGCAATCAGTAAAGACAATTCCAAAGGACTCACGATGAATAAAAACAAAAAAACAACAAAAAAAAAACAACTATCTACCTCCAAAGAAAGAACTCTGGATGTGAGTTGAAATGTAGTATAATTTTCTCACTTTATTTTTTTGCCTTAAAAAACACAGCTAATATTGACTGTTTCATGATTTTACATAAGTAATTGTTATTTTATTGTTTTTTTTTTTCTCAGTGAGTGGCAGGGTGTGAGAGAGGGGGAGGGAATTTGGAACTCAAAATTTAAAAAGAAAAGAATGGTAAAAAAATAAATCCATAATAAATTAAAATATGTTTAAAATAAATAGCTTGAGTTTTTTTTTAAAGAGGAGAGAAGAGTTAGTTCCACAGACCTAACAAACACATGGAAAATATCTGCCACTGTATGCTATATTCCACAACCATATCCTTCTCTCTCTCAAAAAACACAAAAACAAAAACATGAAAGTTCTTTATTTCTTCCTCAGGGAAAACTTGCTTATTGTAATTTCACAAATTTAGTTTTGATTTGCTTGTTATATTTATTTGCTCTTTCCATTTACATTGTGGTCTTCACTGATCCATTTCTTTCCTCAGTCCACTTACTTCACTTTGCATCAGTTCATATGTCTATCAATGCTTCTCTGAATTCTCCCTAATCTTTATTTCTTATAATATTATTACTACTACTACTACTATTACAATCACCACCACCACAATAATCACCAATAGAATTTATATAGATCTTTTACTTTTGCAAAGAACATTTAAACATAGACATATCCCATTGAAATTGTGAACAATATATTGTTTACTCATTCTCCCAATCAATGGGTATCTACTTAGTTTCCAAAGTAAATGTACTAAATAATTTAATAGACTATATCATTGTAAGGAGAAAAGCCAGACCAGATGTGAAAGTGATGAAAGCAATGTGTGGTAGAGTGCAGATTACAGACTTACTTATCCTCTCCAAGTTAATTTTTGCATTCAACAAAAGCAGAGTCCCCAAGACACCAAGAAGACCTAATGTCAACAGATTAGAGCACTTCTCTGAGTGGGAACAGTTTGTTGCTAACTTGGAGGGAAAGTTGAGCCAATGCATGGTTGACAACAGTAAGCAGGAAAGAAGTAGGCAGCTTTCAGAGATTTGATGTACAACACTACATAAACTTATCTGAGTCAGAGGACTGGCAAACATCAAGACAGCTTTGATGAAAATGATGGGGAAATCCAGAAACTGATAAATGAAAAATGAGAACTCCATAGGGTTTACCAGCAGGATAATTCATCCATCTCTAAGATGGATTTAACTTCATGAAAAGTAAAGCACAAACAAAACTTAGAGAGGTGCAGAATTCTTGATTCAATATGAAAGCAGATGAAATTCAGTTTTACACTGATAGAAGCAATTCAAAGTGCATTTTTGATGCTCCAAAGGCAATTTATGTACCAAAGACATATAGGGCATCTTAACTACTTAGTGCTGATGGAGCCACATTCATTAGTGATAAGGATATGACTCTAGAGAGATGGGCTGAATATTTCCAAAGTATTCTTAACAAACTATCATCAATCAATGCTGAAGTCATTGACTGTTTACCTCAGATTGAAGTCAATCCCTTGGTACACAAATTTCCAACTGAAGAAAAGGTTTTGAGTGCCATTAGGTATCTCTCCTGCGGCAAAGCATCTGGTGCTGATTCTATTCCAGATGAGATTTAGGTAGGAGGTTGTAACATTAATGGGATTTATGTTCATTGTAGTGAAAATTCCCCTCCCCCATTAATAGGTCTCAGATGGAGACCATCAAAGAAAGTTTGATTGGGGGGGCTTGTTTTGTAGGAAGGCCCATACCTTTTGATAATTGTTAATGAGGCACTTGGTCCTGATACCCTCTGCATCTGAAAAGTGTATATATATATATATATATATATATATATATATATATATATATATATATATATACTCTGAGGTAAGGTTTTGCTTTGGGAGCTTACTCTTTGGAAGAAGGTTCTTGGGCCAGATGAGATTCTGGGTAGCCTTTAAGTAGCCCCCTGGCTTTGAAAGCTCAGATGTTGGTGCTTCTCTCTCTGGTAACTATGCATGTATGTAATGGTTAGAGAGCTGGATCTGTCTATTGATCTGTGATGTATGTATTGCTTATGGTCAGATAGTTAGAAGCCCTATCTGTTGGTCTTTATTTCTCTGCTTGCATTTTCTCTGTTGGTATATGTAATTAAAGAATATTGCTGACCCCTCAAAAACTGTTTTCTTTTCAGAAAAGCAGATCTAAGAACCTGAGCTAGCAGCCCACCCTAGATGTAGCTTGCTGCTACAGAGGTCCACATCTCACAAAAAGATTCACTAAAATTTTCTAGGTTATATGGCAAGAGGAGGTTATCCCCCAGGAATTCAAGAAGACCTCCATTGTCCATTTCTATAAAGGCAAAGAAAACAGATTGTCCTGTGGCATTCATGGAATGGAGAAGTGTCTCCTTTTAGTCATTACTGGCAAGACTCTTGCTAAAGTCTTCTCCTTAATAGGCTAATCCTTCACCTAGAAGAAGGTCATCAACATGAGAGCCAACGTAGCTTCAGAATGGGCTGAGGAGTGGTCGATAAAGTGTTTGCTGTCCGATAACTCCAGCAGAAATGCCAGGGACAGAACAGAGGTCTATACACAATATTCATTGTTATAAGGACTTTGATATTGTCAGTCATGCAGGTTTATGGAAAATCATGTCAAAATTTGGTTGCCCAGAGAAGGTCATTAACATCATATGTCAATTTCACAATGCCATGCTTACCTAGATTCTGGACAATGGACAATGCTCTCATGCTTTCTCAGTCACCAATGGAATAAAACAAGGTTATGTGCTTGATCTCATGCTTTTTGGTATATTTTTATCCATATTGTCAAATGCTTTCAATGAAGATGAATACAACCTCAAAGTCAGTACCACACTGATGGTAAATCATTCAACTTGAAAAGACTATAAGTCAAGTCTAAAGTGACTGGAGTGTTAGTGCATCATTTTTTGTTTTCAGATGATTGTGCATTCAATAAAGATTCTGAAGATGAGGTACAACAAAATGTGGATTGATTCTCTGCTGCTTGTACTAATTTTGACCTAACAATTAACACCAAGAAAACACAGGTGTTCTACCAGACAGCACCATGCCATCTATACATGGAACCATTGGTTACAGCCAATGGAGAAGTTTTGAACACTATGAATCAGTTCACTTATCTTTGCAGTATACTTTCCAGGAGTGTGCACATTGATCATGAAGTTGGTACACACATAGCCAAAGATAGCTCAGTGTTTGGGAGACTTGAAGAAAAGTGTGAGAGAAGAGATATCCTGCCTACCAAACTGAAGGTCCATAGAACCATTGAGGTGATCTCATTATTGCATGTCTGTGAAACCTGGACAGTATATCAGTGCCATACCAGAAAAGTGAATTGTTTCCATTTAAGTTGTCTTAGGAAAATTCTGAAGATCACCTGGCAGGACAAGACACCAGAAACCGAGGTCCTTTTTGGACTAAACTGCCAAGCATTAAACCTCTACTTCAGAGAGCACAACTCTGATGGGCTGTTCACATTGTTAAAATGCCAAACATACATTTGCCTAAAATACTTTTATGAATAATTCACAAGGCAAGTGATCACATGGTGGTCAGAAAAAAATGATACAAGGACACTCTCAGGCCCTCTCTTAAGAACTTTGAAATTAACTGCTTAACATGGGAGACACTGGCACAGGACCACCCCGCATGGTGCACCCTGAACAGAGCAGAACTGAAGTAGCTCAAAAGAAATGCAAGATGCACAAATTTAGAGAATCCACTGCAAATGTTCAAATGAACTATTTGTGCACCAACTGGTAGAATATTCTGAGCTTGTATTGGTCTGATCAGCCATAGTCAGAAAGTCTGCAACTTGATTCTAATATAGAGATGTCATTTTGATCCTCTTTGAGAATGAAGAACAAAAACCCAGTGAATAATGTCAGATAGCTATTTAAATACAAACAAAAAATCAATTATTGTGTAACTTATTATGTGCAAGGGACTGTGGAAGATACTGTGCAATGGATATGAAGCAGTACATGCTCTAAAAGGGGACTGGGTTTGGAAGGCAATACAAATTTTATAGCTTCCTCTATGTGTCAGGCACTGCTAAGTGTTTTTATAAATATTATCTCATTTGACACACCCAGCTACCCTGGGAAGTAGTTGATATTATTATATTCATTTTATAGTTGAAGAAACTGAGGCAAACACAGGTCAAGTGACCTGCCAGAATCACACAGCTACTCAGTTTCTGCTTCCAGATTTGAATTCAGGTCTTCCTAACTCTGGTCCCAGCCCTATCCACTGTACCACCACCTGCCTCCTAGATTAAAAAAAAGTCTAGTAAGCAAGGTAACAGCTACCCAACGACAATTTAGGGGGGAAACCACTTTAAGTCTGGGTCCTAGCTTTAGTTCTACCGCATACGAGCTACACAACCAAGGACATTCAATTTTGTCATTCTGACCCTTGACTTCTTCAATTACTGAATGAACCTTTAGAAATACTTTTACTAGACTTCACCTGCTTCACAGGGGATCAAATGAGACAATGTAGCCGAAACTCTTCAGAAACCACCAAGAATTCTGTAAGTGTGAGTGATTACATGATTCTCATTTCTAGGTATTATACAGGTGTTGGCATTATTAAGCCAGCATTTAACAAGATATAGCCTATAGCAACACCCTATGATTGTAAATCTAGACCTGAAAGATATTTTGAAAATCATCTGGTACAAAATCCTCATTACACCTCAGTAAAGTGATAGATCTACACTTCTGTTTACATTCTTAGTAACTGGCAAACTCGGATTCTTAGACTTGAAATCCAACATGCTTTCCACTAAAATCTACCCTCTCAATACTTTATCCATATTTGAATAGCAAATGAAATATTTATTAGTATTTTATATTACATAAGTACTTATTTCATAATATAATGTACTATTCCATAAGTGCTACCAAAGACATGATAAGAAGTAGTAGCAGTGAAAAACATCATTTAAGGGACTGATTAAAGACATTATGGTGTCCTTTTCTCTCTTTTATCAAAATGGATCCATGCCATTAAAGGCATATGCTGGTTTGCTGGTCACCAGAGGAACAAAAGACCTTTGTAAAGAATAGGGGTTCCCCCTTCTCCAGGAAAATAAAGGGTTATCTCCTTAAAGAATATATTTCACATCTAGGTAGGTAGAACAAAAGTGATAGAGTAAAGGGAACATTTCTGCCAAACTCTGCCAACATTCCCCTCTAAATAACTTTTTAAAAAAGCATCCAATCAAATTCCAGAGTGGCACACCCAACAAAACATCTTAGTGAGACATTTTTTCTATTTCAAGGCAGCTTAGGAGGTTAGAAGGAGGGTTCTATGGCACTGAGACGAGGGTTGGCTCAGAGCATGGTGCACAATACTAGCTATGGGCCTTAGAGGCTGTAGTAGTGACAGCAGTAGCAGCAGCCCAGCAGCAGCTCACACCCGCTCAGAGATGGTAAAGAGATCTAACAACTGGTCAGAAATAAGTTACAGGGACCACTGTGTGTATACTGGGTGTAGGAGTGAGTAGCTCTTGGCAACTCCATTCACCACTACTCAGTTCTAGGTGCCAGTTCCAGGTGAAAGGGAGACCAGGGGATCCAGTTCCTTTTTTGCAGTTTTAGCATGGAAAGAGGGGCACACATGTATCTGTGGTTGCAAGGTGGCATGGGCTTTTCTTGGGTAAGGACAAGAATGAAGATTAGGAGAGCAGTGATCACATCTCCTCCTAGAGCATATCACTTTGGAAGCACCAAAAAAACTTATAGTATGCCAGAAAACAGCTGTAGAAATAGTAGGGCAAAAAAAGCCTGAATCTTGGGACAATGATCCCTCACCTCCATCCCCAAGGTCAGCAGAGTCCAACTCTAACATAAAATTCAAAGTCAACAAACAGGTTGGAAAATTGAATAAACAAACAGAAAATGAATCTGACCATAAAAATTTCATATGCTGATAGAGATGCCCAAGACACAAATTTGGAAGAAGAGCAAGAAGTGGAAAATCTCTAGAAAAGTTTCAAAGAAAAAAAAGCAAATTGATTGGACAAAAGCATAATAAGAATTCTTAAAAGCACTAAAGAAAGAGATGAAAAAGAGCAAAATCAGAGTAGTAGAGGAAAGTAGTAGAGGAAAAAATGGGAAAAGAAATGAGAGCAAGGCAAGAAAAAATATGATGAGAATTAAAAGTTTGATAAAAGTACCTCCCCCCCAAGATACTAAAGAAAATAATTCCTTAAAAAGAAGAATTGATAAAATTGGGGGAAAACAAGAATCCACTGCAAATGTTCAAATGAACTATTTGTGCACCAACTGGTAGAATATTCTGAGCTTAAAGCAGATGAAATTCAGTTTTACACTGATAGAAGCAATTCAAAGTGCATTTTTGATGCTCCAAAGGCAATTTATGTACCAAAGACATATAGGGCATCTTAACTACTTAGTGCTGATGGAGCCACATTCATTAGTGATAAGGATATGACTCTAGAGAGATGGGCTGAATATTTCCAAAGTGTTCTTAACAAACTATCATCAATCAATGCTGAAGTCATTGACTGTTTGCCTCAGATTGAAGTCAATCCCTTGGTGCACAAATTTCCAACTGAAGAAAAGGTTTTGAGTGCCATTAGTTACCTCTCCTGTGGCAAAGCATCTGGTGCTGATTCTATTCCAGATGAGATTTACAAGGTAGGAGGTTGTAACATTAATGGGATTTATGTTCATGGTAGTGAAAATTCCCCTCCCCCATTAATAGGTCTCAGATGGAGACCATCAAAGAAAGTTTGATTAGGGGGGCTTGTTTTGTAGGAAGTCCCATACCTTTTGATAATTGTTAATGAGGCACTTGGTCCGGATACCCTCTGCATCTGAAAAGTGTATATATATATATATATATAATATATATATATATATATATATATATATATATATATATATATATATACTCTGAGGTGAGGTTTTGCTTTGGGAGCTTACTCTTTGGAAGAAGGTTCTTGGGCCAGATGAGATTCTGGGTAGCCTTTAAGTAGCCCCCTGGCTTTGAAAGCTCAGATGTTGGTGCTTCTCTCTCTGGTAACTATGCATGTATGTACTGGTTAGAGAGCTGGATCTGTCTATTGATCTGTGATGTATGTATTGCTTATGGTCAGATAGTTAGAAGCCCTATCTGTTGGTCTTTATTTCTCTGCTTGCATTTTCTCTGTTGGTATATGTAATTAAAGAATATTGCTGACCTCTCAAAAACTGTTTTCTTTTCAGAAAAGCAGATCTAAGAACCTGAGCTAGCAGTCCACCCTAGATGTAGCTTGCTGCTACAGAGGTCCACATTTCACAAAAAGATTCACTAACATTTTCTAGGTTATATAGCAAGAGGAGGTTATCCCCCAGGAATTCAAGAAGACCTCCATTGTCCATTTCTATAAAGGCAAAGAAAACAGATTGTCCTGTGGCATTCATGGAATGGAGAAGTGTCTCTCTTTTAGTCATTACTGGCAAGACTCTTGCTAAAGTCCCCTCCTTAATAGGCTAATCCTTCACCTAGAAGATGGTCATCAACATGAGAGCCAACGTAGCTTCAGAATGGGCTGAGGAGTGGTCGATAAAGTGTTTGCTGTCCGATAACTCCAACAGAAATGCCAGGGACAGAACAGAGGTCTATACACAAAATTCGTTGTTATAAGGACTTTGATATTGTCAGTCATGCAGGTTTATGGAAAATCATGTCAAAATTTGGTTGCCCAGAGAAGGTCATTAATATCATATGTCAATTTCACAATGCCATGCTTACCTAGATTCTGGACAATGGACAATGCTCTCATGCTTTCTCAGTCACCAATGGAATAAAACAAGGTTATGTGCTTGATCTCATGCTTTTTGGTATGATATTGTTATCCATATTGTCAAATGCTTTCAATGAAGATGAATACAACCTCAAAGTCAGTACCACACTGATGGTAAATCATTCAACTTGAAAAGACTACAAGTCAAGTCTAAAGTGACTGGAGTGTTAGTGCATCATTTTTTGTTTTCAGATGATTGTGCATTCAGTAAAGATTCTGAAGATGAGATACAACAAAATGTGGATTGATTCTCTGCTTCTTGTACTAATTTTGACCTAACAATTAACACCAAGAAAACACAGATGTTCTACCAGACAGCACCATGCCATCTATACATGGAACCATTGGTTACAGTCAACGGAGAAGTTTTGAACACTATGAATCAGTTCACTTATCTTTGCAGTATACTTTCCAGGAGTGTGCACATTGATCATGAGGTTGGTACACACATAGCCAGAGATAGCTCAGTGTTTGGGAGACTTGAAGAAAAGTGTGAGAGAAGAGATATCCTGCCTACCAAACTGAAGGTCCATAGAACCATTGAGGTGATCTCATTATTGTATGTCTGTGAAACCTGGACAGTATATCAGTACGATACCAGAAAAGTGAATCGCTTCCATTTAAGTTGTCTTAGGAAAATTCTGAAGATCACCTGGCAGGACAAGACACCAGAAACTGAGGTCCTTTTTTGGACTAAACTGCCAAGCATTAAACCTCTACTTCAGAGAGCACAACTCTGATGGGCTGTTCACATTGTTAAAATGCCAAACATACATTTGCCTAAAATACTTTTATGAATAATTCACAAGGCAAGTGATCACATGGTGGTCAGAAAAAAATGATACAAGGACACTCTCAGGCCCTCTCTTAAGAACTTTGAAATTAACTGCTTAACATGGGAGACACTGGCACAGGACCACCCCGCATGGTGCACCCTGAACAGAGCAGAACTGAAGTAGCTCAAAAGAAATGCAAGATGCACAAATTTAGAGAATCCACTGCAAATGTTCAAATGAACTATTTGTGCACCAACTGGTAGAATATTCTGAGCTTGTATTGGTCTGATCAGCCATAGTCAGAAAGTCTGCAACTTGATTCTAATATAGAGATGTCATTTTGATCCTCTTTGAGAATGAAGAACAAAAACCCAGTGAATAATGTCAGATAGCTATTTAAATACAAACAAAAAATCAATTATTGTGTAACTTATTATGTGCAAGGGACTGTGGAAGATACTGTGCAATGGATATGAAGCAGTACATGCTCTAAAAGGGGACTGGGTTTGGAAGGCAATACAAATTTTATAGCTTCCTCTATGTGTCAGGCACTGCTAAGTGTTTTTATAAATATTATCTCATTTGACACACCCAGCTACCCTGGGAAGTAGTTGATATTATTATATTCATTTTATAGTTGAAGAAACTGAGGCAAACACAGGTCAAGTGACCTGCCAGAATCACACAGCTACTCAGTTTCTGCTTCCAGATTTGAATTCAGGTCTTCCTAACTCTGGTCCCAGCCCTATCCACTGTACCACCACCTGCCTCCTAGATTAAAAAAAAAAGTCTAGTAAGCAAGGTAACAGCTACCCAACGACAATTTAGGGGGGAAACCACTTTAAGTCTGGGTCCTAGCTTTAGTTCTACCGCATACGAGCTACACAACCAAGGACATTCAATTTTGTCATTCTGACCCTTGACTTCTTCAATTACTGAATGAACCTTTAGAAATACTTTTACTAGACTTCACCTGCTTCACAGGGGATCAAATGAGACAATGTAGCCGAAACTCTTCAGAAACCACCAAGAATTCTGTAAGTGTGAGTGATTACATGATTCTCATTTCTAGGTATTATACAGGTGTTGGCATTATTAAGCCAGCATTTAACAAGATATAGCCTATAGCAACACCCTATGATTGTAAATCTAGACCTGAAAGATATTTTGAAAATCATCTGGTACAAAATCCTCATTACACCTCAGTAAAGTGATAGATCTACCCTTCTGTTTACATTCTTAGTAACTGGCAAACCCAGGTTCTTAGACTTGAAATCCAACATGCTTTCCACTAAAATCTACCCTCTCAATACTTTATCCATATTTGAATAGCAAATGAAATATTTATTAGTATTTTATATTACATAAGTACTTATTTCATAATATAATGTACTATTATGTACTATTAATATTATGTACCATAAGTGCTACCAAAGACATGATAAGAAGTAGTAGCAGTGAAAAACATCATTTAAGGGACTGATTAAAGACATTATGGTGTCCTTTTCTCTCTTTTATCAAAATGGATCCATGCCATTAAAGGCATATGCTGGTTTGCTGGTCACCAGAGGAACAAAAGACCTTTGTAAAGAATAGGGGTTCCCCCTTCTCCAGGAAAATAAAGGGTTATCTCCTTAAAGAATATATTTCACATCTAGGTAGGTAGAACAAAAGTGATAGAGTAAAGGGAACATTTCTGCCAAACTCTGCCAACATTCCCCTCTAAATAACTTTTTAAAAAAGCATCCAATCAAATTCCAGAGTGGCACACCCAACAAAACATCTTAGTGAGACATTTTTTCTATTTCAAGGCAGCTTAGGAGGTTAGAAGGAGGGTTCTATGGCACTGAGACGAGGGTTGGCTCAGAGCATGGTGCACAATACTAGCTATGGGCCTTAGAGGCTGTAGTAGTGACAGCAGTAGCAGCAGCCCAGCAGCAGCTCACACCGCTCAGAGATGGTAAAGAGATCTAACAACTGGTCAGAAATAAGTTACAGGGACCACTGTGTGTATACTGGGTGTAGGAGTGAGTAGCTCTTGGCAACTCCATTCACCACTACTCAGTTCTAGGTGCCAGTTCCAGGTGAAAGGGAGACCAGGGGATCCAGTTCCTTTTTTGCAGTTTTAGCATGGAAAGAGGGGCACACATGTATCTGTGGTTGCAAGGTGGCATTGGGTTTTCTTGGGTAAGGACAAGAATGAAGATTAGGAGAGCAGTGATCACATCTCCTCCTAGAGCATATCACTTTGGAAGCACCAAAAAACTTATAGTATGCCAGAAAACAGCTGTAGAAATAGTAGGGCAAAAAAGCCTGAATCTTGGGACAATGATCCCTCACCTCCACCCCCAAGGTCAGCAGAGTCCAACTCTAACATAAAATTCAAAGTCAACAAACAGGTTGGAAAATTGAATAAACAAACAGAAAATGAATCTGACCATAAAAAATTTCATATGCTGATAGAGATGCCCAAGACACAAATTTGGAAGAAGAGCAAGAAGTGGAAAATCTCTAGAAAAAGTTTCAAAGAAAAAAAAGCAAATTGATTGGACAAAAGCATAATAAGAATTCTTAAAAGCACTAAAGAAAGAGATGAAAAAGAGCAAAATCAGAGTAGTAGAGGAAAGTAGTAGAGGAAAAAATGGGAAAAGAAATGAGAGCAAGGCAAGAAAAATATGATGAGAATTAAAAGTTTGATAAAAGTACCTCCCCCCAAGATACTAAAGAAAATAATTCCTTAAAAAGAAGAATTGATAAAATTGGGGGAAAACAAGGTATAAAATATCACCAGAGAAAAGAATTATTTAAAAATTAGCATTGGTCAAGTGGAAGATAATGACCCCATGGGACATCAAAAAATAAACAAAAAAAATTCAAAAGAATAAAAAAGAGAAAAATGAAATATTTCATAGGAAAAACAATTGACCTGAAAAATAGATGAAAAAGTTCTTTGAGAATTATTGGACCACCTGAAAACTATGATACAAAGATTCCATATGGCGTATTTCAAGAAATTATGAACTAGAAGACAAAACAGAAATTGAAAGAATGTACTGATTACCTAGTTTAAGAGATCCCAAAATGTGTATTCTCAGGAATATTATATCCAAATTTCTGAGCTCCAAAGACAAGAAGAAAATATGGAAAGAAAACAGAAAAAAAATTATTCAAATAATATGGAACTATAATCAGGATCCCATAAAATTTAGCAGCTACTGCAATATGGAAGTAGGGCTTGTAATATGTTACTCTATAAGGCTAAGTCACTATAATTACCAACCAGCTAGAGCTTTCTTCCCTTTTCTGTGTCTCTAGCACTCCATATTTGCTCATTACTGGAAAGGCCTCCAAACTGAAAAATATATTGCCCCTTTCTCTGTCTCCTGTTTCAACAATTTTGTCTAACCTTGCCTTAGTTTTTAGCATTTTTTGCCTAACCTTGCCCAACTAATTTCCACAAGTACCAATTCATTAATTCTACAGATATTTATTAAACACTACTGTGTATAGAACACTGCACTAGTAATTGCTAGAGATATTTTTTTTTCACATAAGACATGACTCTTGCACTCACTGACCTAATAGAAAGACCAGACAAAAGCACACCGAGTAATGTGATTTCTAAGAGAGAAGGTATCTATGAGCCAAATGTGCTATTTTCCTCCTTGTCTTTTTCTGGCATAAATATTTAATTAGTCATCTGTTACTAACCCTATAAACCCAGCCATATTTATTTCAAAGAATATCCCTTGTGACCTTCTCCAGTGGACACCCATATCCTAAAACCCAAGTTCTTCTTTAAAAAAAATTGGTCCCTGCTACTAGCCTTCAGAGAAAAAGATATTCTACCCATCAATTAGTCTGTAATCTTATTAATGTTTTATGAAGACTGGGCAAATTATAACTGACCTCCTAACACCAGCAAGATGTTTACAAGATTACAATCCTAAGTGAATCTTAAGAAAGGCAGTGGAACAGAGTGGTTAGAAGATCAGCCACATAGAGAGGAAGATATGGGTTCCGGTACAACTTTCTGATCCATAATGCAGTTCCCTAAATCGATGAAATCCAATCTTTCACTACTAAAATTATACAAGCACACACAAACACTCACACACACATACATATACAAAGACAGAGTAATTTGACTATATATGAATGTGTGTATATATATTCATATATATATATATATAAGAGAACAGTTTGACTATATATGTATGTGTATGTATATATACATGTATATGTGTGTATGTATATATACATATAGTCAGACTACAAAGCACAATCATGTTCACTGATTTCCACCCTTCCTATGTTCAGTAGGAGACTGTGTCCTCAGTCATCCCTTTTCCCTGAATCTTTAATCTATTTTAATTGATTCTATCACTACCGACCTCAAACTTGCCCTAAGTCCCCCTCATCTTAAAATCAAAACAAAAACCAAATAAAAAAACATGATACTACTTGCTTGCTATAGTAAAGAAGTAAAGGGCTTTGAATGTGATATTCCAGAAGACAAAGGAGCGAGGATTAACAAAGAAATGCTGTTATTTCAGTCATGTCTGGCTCTTTTTGATACCATTTGGAGTTGGGTGTGTATGTATATCTATATATTCTTTTTTCTTGATAACATATCAGATATAATGGATTTAGCTGTCCTCTGTTCTCAGATGACCCTCACATCTATAGATCCAACCCCTGTGACTATCCACCAAATTTTAGTCCAAAAATCACTATATGTTTATTAGATATTTCAGAGAATGTACAAAAGACATCCTGAACGCAATATATCTAAAGCTAAATTCATGTAAATATATCTTTCTTCCTAAAACTCTTCAAAACTTGCCCATTTCTATGGAAGGTATCAACACTCTTGCAGTGTTTCAGATTTATAATCAGCATTAACCTAGAGTTCTCATTCTCCCCCAAACAAGTCTTGGCATTTCTATTTGTAAAACATGTGTTGTACTTCACTACTACCCTCTTCTACTGACACAGCTACCATTTAATTCAGGCTGCCAACACTTCTCGCTTAGATCACTGGAAGTTTGCTAATTAGTAACCCTTACTCAAGACTCTACACTTAATCCTGTACACTGCTGCCAAGATAATTTTTTTAAAATAAAAATCTGATGATTGCAATGAGGGTGATAAAGATGAAAATAATAATAATCCTAATAAAAATCACAAGCTTACATCTATATATTGCTTTCTATGTACAAGACACTGGGTAAATTGCTTTACAAATGTTTTTTGGATGTTATCTTTACCACTCTGTGAGTAATGCTATTGTACTCATTTTCCAGTACAGGAAACTGAAGCAGATCCCAGGCAAGATATAGCTATTAAATGTATGAGTCTGGATTTGAATTCAGTTCTTCTTGCTTGCAGGCCCCATTCTCTATCCACTGCACCATCTACTTGACCAATTCCAGTGGTTTCTATTGCCTCAAGGATAAAATATACATTCCTCTTTTTATTTCATTAGCCCTATATTACCTGTCTCCAATATAAATATTTCCAGCTCATTAGCTATTCATTAGTTCCTACTCTAGCACTCAATAATCCAACCAAACTGGCCCACCCATGACACTCCATCTCCCATCCCCATGCCTCTACATTAGCTGTCCTCTTAGTGTACAATCCTTTATTTCTGCCTCAGAATCCTTTTCTTCCTTAAACTGCAGCTCAAGTGCCATCTTCTGTAGGAAACTGGTCCATATCCCCTACCTGATAGTAGTCTCCTTCCTGAATGATCTTATTTTTAACAAGTTTGTATCTATATTTATTCAATTTATATTGATGCTGTATATACACATACATACATATACACACATGTGTGTACATGTCTTCCCCATTAAAATGTAAGTTCATTGTATGTAGAAATTGTTTTTCTTTGCATTTATTCCCCCTAGCACAGTGAGCCCTTGATTAATAGCTGTTAATTGGGTAAGTCATGCTCACATATAGACCTCAGCAATGATATTTCTTCTTAGCTGACTGGACAGAAAGGATATGATTCCCATCTCAGCATAGATGAGAAAGAGGAACTCATGAATATTAAAAACAGTAACATTACATCTAAGAGCAAAATCACAAAGTGGTAGAATGTACAAGTTGGAAGGAATTCTCAGAGGTCATCTTGGACAGCTCCTCACTGAAATATGAATCTTTTCTATATCATCTTCCAGTAGTCATCTAGTCTCTGCTTGAAGACCTTCCAGTAATAGGTAATTTGTTAAAGAAGGAGTGGAAAAGAGAAGACATATCTGTCTTTCAGTATTTAAAAGATTGTTCTGTGGAAGAGGGATTAGATTTCATCTGCTTGGCCCCAAAAGGCAAATCTAAGATCAATGTGTAAAAGTTGCCAAGAGGCAGATTTTGGCACAATATATTGCAAACTTCCTAACAATTTGAGTTCACTAAAAGTATGATAGTATGATTTCAGAAGTAGCCCATCAATTATTAAGCTTTGTTATGTATCCATTCTATTTCATTGACTGTGTTAGGCCTAGGAGATACAACATCAAAAAGGAAATAGTTCTTGCTGTCAAGGAGCTTACAAAGGAACAGGGAGAAGACAATATGTAGCTAGATAAGTAAATTAAAATATTCAAAAATTAATGCAATGACATTTCATGGATTTGGTCATCATTAATACCTAGGAAAGCCTCCATTTAGGAGGTCACATAAGTTGTGTTTCAAAGGAAGTGAGGTATTCTAAGAGGCAAGGGTGAGGAGAGAATGCAATCATCACTAACTGTCTTAAAGTGAAAATATATAGCAAATTGCTCTAGATGTTATAGAGGCATCCTTTTCATCTATGAGTTAGATCAGGGGTGGGGAACCTGTGACCCTCTAGATCTTCAAGTATGCTTCTTTGACTGAATCCAAACTTGAAATTGACTCAGCCATGATGCTCCATCTCCCATCCCCATGCCTCTACATTAGCTGTTCTCTTAGCCTGAAATGCACTGCTTCTTTGGTTCTGCCTCAGTCTTTTCTTCCCACTTAAACTGCAGCTGAAATTCCATCTTCTATAAGAATCTGTTCCAACTTGAAGTTGGATTCAGTCAGACACTTGAGGACCTAGAGCATCACATGTGGCCTCAAGGCCACAGGTTATCCACTACTGGGTTAGACGAATGATCTCAACTCTATTCCAATTCTGATATTACTTGAGTCAAAGAAAATCCATCACTTTTGTGGACAGCTTTCATTATTTGCCTTTTTGTACTTCAAAACAATTGTCCCAATATGAGTGGCTTCCTGCTAATTCAGATTCTAATGACCTTTTGTCTTAGTAGACAGCATTCAAGGGATGGTGTAACATTTCTTGGCAACACCTATGTCACCTCTTACGCTACTTACACTGCAGCTACCCTAGTCCAAGTACTAATTACCTCCTGCCTGCCCTACTAAAATAACCTACTGGTTGGTATCCCTTCCACTCTAGTCCATCCCTCATTCAGTTGTCAAATAGATCTTCCTAAACGACAAGTGTGACCATGTCACTCTCATACAGTAAACTCCACTGGTTCCTCATAATCTCAGGGATCAAATATAATGCCTCCTAGTATTCAAAGCCCTTCAAAACTTGTCTCTCGCCTATGTTTTCAATCTTCTTACACCCTACTCATCCCTAGATGTACTCTCATATCCAGTGATATGTTCTTCCTTATGTAAGACACTTTATTTTCTTACAGTATACATTTTCATTGGTTACCTCCCTTGCCCCATGCCTGGAATGCTTTGTCTCCTCATCACTATCCCCTGCCCTATTTGACTTCCCTCAAGTTTAATCTAAAATGTCAACTTTTACAAGATGCCTTTCTTGATCTCTCCTAGTATTTGTGTCTTGATGGCTAATTATCCAAATTTATCCTGTATATACCTTGTTTGCAAATAATTGTTTTAAGTTTTGTATTTCTTGTTAGACTATGAGCTCCTTGAGAGCAAGAGCTACCTTTGGTTTTTCTATATATTGCCACTACTCAGTCCTCTAATTGGTACATAATAGTCATTTAATAAATTCTTCTTGACAGACTGTTGTGAATAAAATTCACCAGAATGAAATGTTTCTAAGTATTTCTAGGCTGGTCTTCAGATAAAAAATACAGAGAACATCAGAGGGACCCCTAATTTCTGTTTTCTATGGAACTCCACAGGATGTTTTAAGGAAAAGCAAAAACAAAAACAAAAACTTACAGACATGAACTGATGCAAAGTGAAGTAAGCAGAACCAGAAGAACAGTATACATAGTAACAACAATATTGTAGGACAATTAACTGTGAATGACAGCCATTCTCAGCAAAGTACTGATCCAAGGCAATTCCAAAGGATTTAGGATTATAAATGCCCTCAACTTCCAGAAAAAAAAAACTGATGGAGTCTGAATACAGAAAAAATTATATTTTTTAAAATTTATTTTTCTTGGGATTTTTGGTCTACATTTTCTTTCACAACATGACTAATATGGATGTTTTGCATGACTCCATATTTAACTCTATATCAAATTGCTTACTTTCTCAAGAATGGGGGAGGGAAGAGAGAAATGAAGACAATTTGGAACTCAAAATTAAAAAAAATAAACATGTTTATATGTAACTGGAAAAATAAAAGAGAGAGAGAGAGAGAGAGAGAGAGAGATTGAGCTCTACCTGACATAGCCTTTGACAATACTTAGGCAACACAGGGCAGAATTTAAAGGCATTTCCTTAGACTGAACCCAAATCTACTTTCCAGCAACATCATTAAGTCAAGTTCTCTTGTTTGAAGATAAGCACAGTAAAAACAGGTCTCTCTTTCTAGATGTGTATACACACAAACACACATACACACACATACACACATTCACACAAACACATGGACACACACATGCATACACACATGCACATATACACATATACACACACATACACACCGAGAGACACATACACATGTATATACACACATACATACACACATATACATACACTTCTTTAGGTCATTATCATGAGCAACTAAACTCCATTCTTCTTCAGACTAAGTTTCACTATTTACCTCAACTGATCCTCATATGAAATCATTTCTATTATCTTTGCTATAATTTTTCCATAAAAATATGAAAGATAAAAAGTGATATATGTAAATTAATAGGACATTTATTAAGAAGTTAACATATGGACAGAACAGGAAGATGATAAATGTTGGAGAAGATGTGGGAGAGTTGGAACACAAATTCATTGTTGGTGGAGCTGTGAGCTGATCCAACCATTCTGGAGAGCAATTTGGAGCTGTGCCCAAAGGGCTACAAAAATGTACATACCCATACATGACCCAGCAATATCACTTATAGGACTGTATTCCCAAGAGATCATAAAAATGGGAAAAGTACAATGTACTTTTTTGTACACATGTACAAAATTATTTTATAGCAGCACTCTGTGGTGGCCAAAAACTGGAAATCAAAGGGGATGCCCATCAATTGGGGAATGGCTGAATAAACTATGATATATGAATGTAATTGAATACTATTGCGCTATAAGAAATGATGAACAGGAAGACTTCACAGACGCCTGAAAGGACTTATATGATCTGATGCTGAATGAGAACTTTGTACACAGCAACAACCACAGTATGCAAGGATTTTTTCTGGTAGACTTAGAACTTCATTGCAAATACAAGGACTTAAAAAATTCCTAGTGGTCTTTTAAGGCAAAATGTCTTCTACATCCAGAGAAAGAACTATGGAATTCGATCACAGAATGTAGCAGATCATTTTCTTTTGTATAACATTTTGTTTTGTTTTATGATTTCTCCCATTCATTTTAATTCTTCTATGCAGCATGACTAAGGTGAAAATATATTTAATAGGAATGTATGTGTAGAACCTATAAAAAAATTGTATGTCTCAGGTTGGGGGGAGGGAGGGGGAAAAATCTAAGTTATATGGAAGTGATCGTAGAACACGCTGAAAACAAAGAAAATAATAACAATAAAAATAAAAAAAGAAATGAATATATGAGACACTGAACTAAGTTCAGGGAATACAAATTCAATTAGAAATATTATTTCTGTCCTAAAAAATCATTTTAAAATGTAGAATAAAAGCACAAAAAGAAACTGGAAAATCTGTGTATATGTGCATGAGTGAGAGAGATAAAGACAGAGACACAGAGAGATACACAGAGAGACATAGAGAGACAGAGACAGAATGGTTGGATGAGTATCCAGTATCTACACAGTGGCAACTCAAAGAGTTAGGAATAAAGCCAGGCATAAATTGAATTTGTGAAATATTGGACCAGGCCAGTAATTCAGTAATAAGAAGAGAAGACCACAAAATGGAGACATCTCCAAGGTAAGAAGTCCTCTAGGAAGGAAGTTGAAAAGCCCAAAAGCCAAAATTTTATTCAGTACTGAAATGAGCATGACCCAGATACTTTATGAAATCTTCCAGATTTATATGCACTGATACAAAATGAAGTAAACAGAACCAGAAACACAAAATATTTAATGACGACAGGAAAAAAACAATAATGAATGCAACAGAGCTTTCATAAAATATTGTAAAGAAAGAAAACTTAAGAAAATGAATCTCCTTTCCTTTTTGCAGAAATGGGGTATTATGGACATGGAACTTTGTATATATGTTTTAGATGCAGCTGGTTAGATAGGCTGTTTTTGTTGATATGCTTTTTCTCTCCTCTTTTTTTTTCTTCTTTGCAATCTTTGATACAAAGCTGTTTTGGTAAAAGAGGGAGTAGAGATATATTCATAAAAAGGTTATGTAAAAATAAAAGATGAATGAATAAGAAAAAAGTATTAAAATCTTCTATAGGTGAAGCATTGTGCCAAGTAGGGCTATAAATGCAAAAGTAAAACAATTTCTGTCTTCAAGAATCTTTACATTCTAATGAAGGAGACAGTATATTTAAATGAATGTTTGTGAAGAAAGGGGATATGGGTAAGGGGAATTATGTGATTGGTGAGTAGAATGAGAGGACAGTGCAATATTATTTCTTTTCCAGAATAAATGGCAGTATTTTTTCAATTATTCTTCCTAGAGCAAGAAGTGGCAAAGCAAGGGATATTGTAATTGGGAAGTATAGGTATCCAATAAAAGTGAAAATGATAAAAAGTCCACAATTTCCAGATATATATGCATGATGTAAGAGGTACAGAATAATATTACAGGTGTGTGTATGCATGCACATATGTGTTTCTGGGTATATATGCACATATACAGGCATGTGCACATATATTTATATGTGTAAATATGTATATACGTACATATATTTACCCACACATGCATATACTTAGTTCTAAATGTACCCCTAGGTAGCATTAGACATATTACAGATTCATTCTAATTTGAAATTTGTTCATTGTATGTTCAGAATGAAAAATCACAGGATTCAAAGCTAGATAAGTCCTTAACAGTGTTACAATCTCATTTTTCAGATGAGTATACTGAGACTCAGAGAAATAAAGAAGACTGCTCAGGATCACACACAGAGTATATAGTAGTGGACCTGCATGGTCTGAGATTTCTTTCTCTAAGTCGTGAACTGCAATTGATTTTTTTTTTTTTGGTAGATTCTCCAAGGACTAAGAAACCTAAAGTATACAGTGAATTTGAAACTAAAAGCATGCTGTCAGTGGCTAACACTCAAAGAGTCAGTTTAGTTTTGGCGGTGTATCCTTAGATCAATGTGTGCCAATAAATTCTATTAACCCTTAATAAAAATGATAGTCTAGAAATAGGAAAGTACCTAAGATCTGAGAGACAGTCATTATTTTTCTAACTTAATTTTGCCCCTTGTCTTGTCTTTCCCTGCCAGGATTATGAGTAACACTTTTTATTCCCCCTCACTTAACTTTGATGCTTGTGAGTTGAGGCTGCAGATGCTATAAAAAAATCCTTTCAATAATATATATTCTCTCAGATAGACAGAACTTTCTTGGTAAAATATATATGAGAACATTCCTTCAAGCGGCCAAGTATGATTCATTTATTACCTGGTTGGCAGAGAATCTTGGGAAATGAGATTGGTCATGTTTCTTCAACAACTACCCCTCAATCTCTCCCTCCCACACTTCCCCATGGTATCATCTTTTGTTTGCGTTCTAGTCAATTCTCAGTAAAACCTTGTAAGTAACTTTCTTTCTGTTACTGACCCAGTCACTGAAAACTGGTACTGAGCTCATAGCAGGACAGACTTCCCCATCTACTATTGAAAAAAATGAAGGGGCAAATATTCTGAGAAAAGGAACTTAAAATAATTATAATTTATAATACTTCAGAACTTTATGAGTAATAACAGGTTTTCTTCAGTGCCTTGTCCAGAGCTCCTTCAAAAATATTACTTAAGGGGGAGGAGCCAAGATGGCGCAGTAGAAAGACTCATGTATGCTAGCTCCGAACCTACATCCCATATATTTCCTGCCAAAAGAACTCCCCACAAATTCTGTGGAAAATATTTCCATTCCAGAGAGCCCTGGAGAGCCATCCCCAAGGGTCCGTCGCACTCCGGACAGCGGAGTCCACCCCTGTGCTGCCCTGGCCACGCAGCCCCAGAGAAGCAGATCCGAGTAGGCTTCAGGGATGAAATCTCCGGGGGCCAGGAATGTCCCTCCACCCACAGATGCTACAGGTCAGTGAGAGAGACGTCTGGGCTGGCTGAGAGGGGAGCGGGGTGTCTCCGTGACTCGGGCCCCCTCGGGAGGCAGCGGCAGAGGCAGCAGCAGAGGCAGTGGCAGAGGCGGCGGCCCGGGACTCCCAGAGCAGCAGGCAGAAGTTCAGCGCCTTTACCGAAGGTCTCTGCATAAACCCCCTGAGGGAACTGAGCCTGGGAGGCAGCCCTGCTCCCACCCGAGCACCAGAACTTAAGCTCACATTGAATAGCAGCTGCTCCCACCACGGAAAGCCCATTTGAATCTTAGACCCCAAGCACTAGCTGGGCAGATTTAGGCAGGGGTGGATGGGAATCTCAGAAGTCAAGTAACTGGCTGGGAAAATGCCCAGAAAAGGGAAGAAAAATAAGACTATAGAAAGCTATTTTGATGGGGTACAGATCTTCACACCTTTCAATTCTGATGACGAGGAACTATTCTTACCATCAGGGAAAGACGTGGAGGTTGGGGCCTCTGTATCCCAGACATCCCAGGGGGATGTCCGGTGGGCTCAGGCCTTGGAAGAGCTCAAAAAGGATTTGAAAAGCAAGTTAGACAGGTGGAGGAAAAACTGGGAAGAGAAATGAGAGACATGCAAGAAAAGCATGAAAAACGGGTAAATACCTTGCTAAAGGAGACCCAAAAAATGCTGAAGAAAATAACACCTTGAAAAATAGGCTCACTCAATTGGCAAAACAGGTTCAAAAAGTGAATGAGGAGAAGAATGCTTTCAAAAGCAAAATTAGCCAAATGGAAAAAAAGGTTCAAAAGCTCATTGAAGAAAATAGTTCTCTCAAGATTAGAATGGAACAGATGAGTCTAATGACTTTCCGAGAAACCAAGAAATCATAAAACAAAACCAAAAGAATGAAAAAATGGAAGAGAATGTGAAATATCTCATGGGAAAAACAACTGACCTGGAAAGTAGATCCAGGAGAGACAATTTAAAAATTATGGGACTACCTGAAAGCCATGATCAGAAAAAGAGCCTAGACATCATCTTTCAGAAAATTATCAAGGAAAACTGCCCTGATATTCTAGAACCAGAGGGCAAAGTAAATATTGAAGGAATCCATCGATCACTGCCTGAAAGAGATCCAAAAAGAGAAACTCCTAGGAACATTGTGGCCAAATTCTAGAATTCCCAGGTCAAGGAGAAAATATTGCAAGCAGCTAGAAAGAAACAATTCCAGTATTGTGGAAATAAAATCAGGATAACACAAGATCTAGCAGCTTCTACATTAAGGGATCGAAGGGTGTGGAATAGGATATTCCAGAAGTCAAAGAAACTAGGACTCAAACCAAGAATCACCTAATCAGCAAAACTGAGTATAATACTTCAGGGGAAAATATGGTCTTTCAATGAAACAGAGGACTTTCAAGCATTCTTGATGAAAAGACCAGAGCTGAAAAGAAAATTTGACTTTCCATCACAAGAATGAGAAGCATGAAAAAGTAAACAGCAAAGAGAAGTCATAAAGGACTCACCAAAGGTGAACTGTTTATATTCCTACATGGAAAGACAATATTTGTAACTCTTAAAACGTTTCAGTATCTGGGTAGTTGGTGGGACCACATACACACATAAACACACACAGACACGCACATGCGTGCACGCACACACACATACACACATGCACGCACATACAGAGACAGAGAGCACAGAGTGAATTGAATAGGATGGGACCATATCTTAAAAGAAATTAAGGTAAATGGTGAGAGAGAAATGTAGTGGGAGGAAAGAGGGTGAAATGGAACGGGGTAAATTATATCTCATTCAAGAGGCAAGCAGGAGACTTTTTAGTGGAGGGAAAAAGGAGAGCTGAGAAAAAAACTGGGAAAAAAAAACAAGAAGTTTACCCTCATCACATTCGACTAAAGGAAGGAATAAAATGTACACTCATTTTGGTATGAAAACCTATCTTACAATACAGGAAAGTGGGGGAGAAGGAGATAAGCAAGGTGGGAGGGATGATGAAAGGGAGGGCAATGGGAGGAGGGAGCAATTTGAAGTCAACACTCAGGGAGGGACAGGATCAAAAGACAGAATAGAAACAATGGGGGGCAGGATAGGATGGAGGGAAATACAGTTAGTCTTACACAACATGACTATTATCGAAGTCATTTGCAACACTACACAGATATGGCCTATATTGAATTGCCTGCCTTCCCAAAGGGAGTGGGTAGGGAGGGAAGAATGGGGAGAATTTGGAACTCAAAATTTTAGGAACAACTGTTTAGTATTGTTGTTGCTACTAGGAAATAAGAAATACAGTTAATGGGGAATAGAAAGTCATCTGGCCATACAGGACAAAAGAGAAGATGGGGACAAGAGAAGGGAGGGATGACAGAAAAGAGGGTAGATTAGTGATAGGGAAAATTAGAATGCTCAGTGTATTGGGGTGGGGGGAGGGGAAAAAGGGGAGAAAATCTGGAACCCAAAATTTTGTGAAAATGAATGTAAAAAGTTAAATAAATAAATTTATATTTAAAAAAATATGTATTACTTAAGTTGAGGTAAGTAGAACAAATATTGCCATCTCCCATCGGAAAAAGGACTAAAAGTGAGGTCCGCAGAGTTTTGCATTGTTTAGTCTGTGCTACACAAGCAAAGCCATAATTCCAGGTCACTTCTTCCCTTGTACCAAATAAGGGACCCCTTCTACTAGGCAATGCTGACTTTCCATTACTTGTAACTATTATCAAGTCTCTCCATGCAGTTCTTCTCTGATGTGGCAGGCATAATTCCAAAAGATTATACTAGCATTTGGATTCCAGCTGACCTTCTGTGCTCACATGTTACAATCAGCAATTCCACAGTTAACCTTCCATACAGCCATAAATAATGGAGCCAATGGAGGACAGGAAAGACAAAAAGTTCCGAAGTTCTACTGAAATACTTGGCAATGTCACAGCACATTGTCGAAAATTTTATATACTCAAAATGAGAAAAGCAATGGAGTTGTTTCTGCAAAATTCTTTTACTTTAATCTTTAAAGAAATTCTAGTTATTAAAAAAGTGAAATGAGAATAGTACTCTACTCAGACATTTCCTGGACCATAACAGGTGCTTAATAGATACTACTGGACTGATAGGATGAGTTGCAAGGAAGGTAGTTGCAGAGAAGAATGAGATTTTGAACGATTTCTTCTTTCTTCTAATTCATAACAGAGAGATAAAGTAGGATAGTCAGACCTGGAGCCAAAGGCAAAGGAAGTTCATCAATGACTATTATTTACTAGCTATGTGACCATTGATTATTGATATGGATAATGCATTTTTTCATATTGTTAATGCAATTTTGCTTCTCAATGGCAAGATCTTTCCCATCCCTTAACAGGCCCATGTGATCTATTTAAGTTACATGGAACAGGAAGGAGTGGAACATGAAGGGTAGAACTAGAGCAGAGTTGAGAGGAAGCTAGAGAGTAATCAAAGCTGGGAAAGGCAGCAAATGGAATGAGTGAGAGAGCCCATTTGTGATTTGTTCAACGTCTGTGGGAAGGCAAGGGAAAGGATTAGGGATGGTGCTGCTCTCTCTTTGTTATTTCTTACTGTGTATAGATTTGTTATGTTATTGTTATTCGTTATTGGGTATGGATTTCTTGATTACTATGACATATTTGATTTTCTGATGTTGGGATCTGACTTTCTGATGCTGGGATTTGGCTTTCTGGTATCTGAATAAACGTTTTTCTTCTGCCTTCTATATGGAGAGGTTGTTATACTTTAAGACTCAGAACTATGCCAGCACATTCATAGTCACCATTGGTGCCATTGGCAATACAGGCACTTAACTTCTTCAGCCTTCAATTTAATCCTTTAGTAAGACTATATCTAGAATATTGTGTCCAGGCAGGTAGGCATCCTAGTGGATAAAATACCAGTTGGATTCAGGAAGACCCAAATATAAATCTGGTCTCAGATATTTACTAGCAATGTCACATTAGGAACTAGTCATTCAACTTCCCATAGATGCACTTTTCACATCAGCAAAATGGAGATGCCATTGCCTCACTCTATAGCTCCTTTCATCACCTAGTTCCTCCTTTCCATGGAAGATCCAAATATCCTTGTGGCTGTTTCCACCTCTTCTGTCATTGGCGAGCACATCTTGAAAACTATTTCATGGAAGGGTCCAGGATAGCCTTCATTCCTGTCCTAGCCCTGCTCTTGACTTCCATATTTTAAAAAACTATCCCATGGTCATTTTCCTTCCATCACCATCCCCCCCACTTTCAACTCCCTTTTATATATTGCCTTCTCCCATTAGAATGCAAACTCCTTAAAGGCAGAAACTATATTTTTGCTTGTATTTATATTCCTAGTGTTTAGCATGGTACTTAGCATATAGCATGTGCTTTTAAAATGCCTGCTTTCTTTACATGTAATTGAAAAAAAATACTGTTAAAAATAAAATCCTTGCTTTCTTTTCTTCCTTCCTTCCATCATTCCTTCCTTCCTTCTTTCCTTCCTTCCCTCCCTCTCTGCTTTCCAGGATTATTATAAAGATCAAATGAGATAACACAAATTAAGTACTATTTACATTTTATAGTCTTATAAAAAGGATTTATGATGATAGTGTGATTAATTATTAGAACAATAATATCTTCAGTACTTAATTATTGGCATATTATAGAATCTAAATATGAAAACATACTTAAGGTGCTTGAAAATATACAAAATATCATCCATAATAGCTAATTTTATACAAGGCCTACCAAGTGTTTACATATATTATCTCATTTTATCCTTACAACAATACTGTTACATGCTATTATTATTCTTATTTAATATATTAGTAAACTAAGTCTGAGGAAGCTGAGTCTTGTCCCATCCCTGCAGCCAGAATGACTGGAAGGATTTGAACTCACCTTTTCTTGACTCTAAATCCTGGGCTCATTCCACTCTAGTAAACTGTTGCATTAGTAATCATTTAAAGTATCATCCTATCATTATTATAACATTATGCATATCTTAGTCCAATAGAGTTCATGTCGGAAAGGTTCTAGGACACATTGCTGACCTGTTATTACTGCTATATACTTAAGGTTATTGTGACCCAGGTAGGCAAAATGTCTACCTGAATCAAAAATATTTGTATGGAAACTTGTTGTTATTATATATATATATATATATATAATTATAAATCTTATATATACACACACATACTCATATAGTAAATATCATTGTGGGGTCATGATGCCAAATCTATCTGACGTCTACTCTCCCACCTGTCTCTTTAGGTAAAAGGAAAAAGGACGACAGAGCACAAAAAAGCAACTCTAGAACAAAGGAGAGAGAGAAGAGAAAATAATATGCAAATTAAAACATTACAGAAAAATCTCTATTGTCCCTCTCCTTTCCTCCCTGCCTCCAGCTCAAGGATGTTTTATTATCACATGAATTTGTTCTAGAAAGAATAGGATAGCAGAATGGAGAGAAAGAAAAAAAGAAGGAAAGAAGAGGGAATTAAAATAGGGAAAGGGATGAAAGGAAAGAGAGAAAGAGAGAAATGAAAGGAAAACAGCTTATAAGTCAAGCTGTTTCCTTAATTACTTGATGGCTATTTTTTGTTTACTTCAATCCCCAGGTTAAAGATTAAAGAAGGAAAAGAAAAACCAACCTCTCAAGTTTATAGGCCCCTATATTTAATGTAAAATGTTTGTTTCAAATTAGATTCACAGAAAAATACAAAGTTTCAAAACCAGAATTTACATGTCACTGAAAAATAAGCCTCCAAGGAGTTTTTTTTTTCCAATAGACCTATTTTTCTTTCTTTCCTTAAACTTTATAGTTCATATAAATTATTTCTTAGGTTGCCTTGTAAGAAAATTATGCATAGAATCTGAATTCATGTAGTTGGAATGCTTTAAGAATCATAAAAGACTGTCTTCTACCCTACTTTTCTTTTTCTTTTTTTTTAGAGTTGAAGTGATGGATGAGGGCTTTCTGAGGAGAAAGAGAGAATACTCTTGAGATTATAAATATGACCTTAGAGAAAAGCCCCCAACTTTCCATATAAAGAATATTCCATCATATTAAAAAGTTCATTCACTTATCCATTTATGTATTCAATAAACATTTATGAATAACCTCCTGTGTTCAGTGAACTATACTGAGTGCTGGTGTGATACGATGAAAAATAAGACAAGGTCTGTGTTCTCAAGGAAATAGATTAATCATGTATAAAGATAAGTATAATGAATCAGAATAACGCCATAGAGCAGTAAAAAATGTTAGGAAATTGAATGGAGAGATCACTTTTGTTTTGGGATTACAAGAGACTTCCTGGAGGAAGTGTCATTTGAAGCTGATTCTTTGTACATCAACAGAATCTCAAATGAGAAGGTTTGTCAGATTTTCACTTTCAGATTTGTGAGCTGTGATTGATTAATCACGTAGGTTTTTCCCATTCACATGTCTCCTTGTCAAGTTTTGTCAAGTATGTGTTCACTGTTCTCCACATATACAATATGCATTTTTGAGAGAATGGGAACCAGATATGCATGGATTGTGATATATTATTTGTTATAGTATGAGTATTTGTGATATTTTCTGTTTCGTTGTTTTTGTTGTTAATCATTAATTTAACATCTAACTGTCAGTATTGTGATTGACTACTTTTGTAAATAATAATGCATCTATGGGAGCTCTAGAACTTAAGCTCTAGATTTCACTTGAGTGATGAATAAAAGGATTAAATTTTTCCCAAACAAGATTTCCAGAAGCCCTCACAACACCTGTGTTTAACCTCCTGGTGACTTTTTTTTCTCTGCTGAACTGTGTGAAAGGAGGTTAGAGTGAGTGAGAAGCTGTCCCTATACACAAGTATACTGCAATATGCAGACACACCCATATACTTTTCACCATTAATTTATGAAGCATTGTCAAATGTTTGTCCAGTAATTATTAATTTTATCTGGTTTTGCCATTTTCTAGTTCTTCAGAGAAGCTGGAACTACAATCATCTCGACGTAACTGTTCTGTCATTCATTATTTTAAGTTAATCAGCTTTCTACGCTCTATTTAATTCCACTTATGTTTTCCTTTTGCTGACCCCAGATGTTGTAGACAGCCAGAAATTTTCTTTATCCTCTTATTATTATTATTTCTAATAATCTTATTTCTTCTTTGCTTTGAACTTCTGAATTCCCCCTACTGTCATGTTGGGAAATATATGAAGAATTAATATTTAATAATAATAATATTTAATAATATGATCATATGTTAATGAGTAATAATGAGTTTATGGTAAAGTGGGGAAAAAAGCACTGAATAGGTATTCAAGAAGATCTGACCTCTAGTCTAGATTACCTCATTATCTAGCTGTGTAATCTTGAAAACTCAGTTAATCTTACTCAATATCAACTCATTCATTCAGAAAAAAAGGAGAAAATTGATCTTGATTCCTAGCTTCCCTCCTACTCTGTTTTAGAGGTAATATAATATAGTGCAAGGTGAAATGTAATGAACTTGTATTTTATGCCACCTTGCCAGGTCCACTGTTTTCCTGCTATGTCAACCTGGACTACCTATTTCACCTCTTGGCTTCAAGTTCTTCATAAATAAAATGGAACTAATAATATATCTATAATCTCCCTCAAAGAGGTGATTTCATATTACTTCATAAACTGCAAATGAATGGTTAAATATGAATTATTTCCAGTAGTAATATCATTAATCAGTTCAACTCAATAAAGGTGGTTAGATACATTTTGATTACTTCTCGGATTTAATTTCAGTCTTAACCATCTGCTATGTTTTTCTTTGTCTAAGATTGTGTTGTCTTCTAAGATAAATCAAAAAAGTGCCTAGGTTTTAAAGATCATATAGCCTAATTCCCTCTTTTTATGAAAGGGGAAACTGAGGTTTAAGGATTTTGTTCAAGACCAAAGCTTTCAACGCCTTATGTCTCTGGTTATTTATCACTAATAGCTGAAATTTAAAAGTAGAAATACTTATTATACCAGATGGACAATCAGCAGTGCTCACAATTGAAGAGGTTGAAATAAGACACTATCGGAAGGATGACAGAAAATTGTGGTGAGCTAAGCACACTGTAGTCTATTGCAAAGATGACAGGTATAAGAAGTAAAAAGACAAAAGATAGCAGCAAGGTCCTGTATAACTAGAAAAATATATAGGCCAGTTATCTAGCCAGTGTAGAGGAAGTATACAGGCAATGCTGCCACTCCTCACAATTTAAAAACAAGCAAACAAACAGAGGGAGGTCTTTAAGGACATGGATGAGTCATCTTTGGGAGGGATGGGGATTCACAGTAAGACATAAATGAGATTGCCACAGGATAGGAAAGTATAGAAGGACCACAACCTATACCACTGGGGAGGAAGCCTATAGTGATGGAATCATGGATTCATTGAATTGTAGAAGTATCAATGTCCCAGAAAGAAGGTCTGGATGGAGAAAGAGAAAGTGGAATAAAGAGACACAGACATAGACCAGAACAGACATAGACAGAGAGTTCCTACAGGAAGAAAAAAAAAATAGTCATTTCTTGGAAGTCCTCTGTAATAAACGAAATCATAACAAGACATAAGTAATTTTTTTAAATAATTAAGCTCTTATTAAATTACAATATGCTAGGCTCTGTCCTGAGTACTAGAAAAACAAAGGAAGAAGAGACAAAATCATGAGACCTTCCCCACCAGAAGCTTATAATCTATACACTAGTGATCACACAAAGTTTATAAAAGTAATTTCAAGAGTTCATATGTAGAAGCTCATTATCCTCAACTGAAGCATGGCACACACCAATACCTTTGTTCTTGACTTGCTGACCTGGAGCCCTGGTCTAGATAATTTGTTTCATTAGGCTGTTACCTACTCTTAGTTCTCATTTATACAAGACCCATTCACCAGAAGCAAAGGAGTTCTCCAGCTGAACAGACAAAGGCATTTCTGAATCTATACCTTCTCTATTTTTTGAACCTTTGGGAACTTTTTAAGTCCCCAGTGTAAACTTGATTCCAGATTCTTTAGATGATATTTCCTCCTGTGGCTTCAAAAATTCTTCAGGTGTCTCTTCATCCATAGAATCCTACTGATTAATCTTTAAATGAATCACAGCTTTGTAATGTGGATGTTCAATATGTCTTATTTATAAGACTCATTTTGAAACTTCATCTTTTATCTTAATTAATGTAATGAGGCCCAGGTGTTGAGGTAATGGGAGCCTTATATAAATAAACAGATCTTCCTATCTTCAGTATTTATTGTATTATTCAGTCTTAAAAGCTTTGGGGAATAGAACTTATATAAGATGCCACAGAAAATAAAACTGTTTTACTACTAATGTATTCATTATAGCATCCCCCAAGGTTTCAATGAGACCACACTGAGAATACAGAATACCATCTCAGAACAAGGAGATGGAGAAGAGTTCAATACACTGGATGTAACACATTGAAAAGTTGCAAAGATTGATTTCTGAAGGAATGTGAATGGAAAAGTATGTATTGCCAAAGCATGAAACTGCTAAATAGCTAAGTGGGGGACCAGAGAGAATATAGGAATGATTTTCTATATATTTGGAGAACACGAACACCAAAGGAGGTAGTGGGAAATTGTATAGATTGATGCAGGAAGGTAAAAATAGGAGCAATATGATGAGATTATGAAATGGAAACTTCAGGCAGTCGTCAGAGAAAGAGCTCCAAATGCAAGTGCTGATTATAGTGCGGAAAGCTACCTGAAAGCAGATGTAAAGGAAGCCTGTTTGCTTCAATCATGTAAAATTAGACTAAATGAAGATATATAAATATATATGTATATACATATATATATCATGTATATATAGGTGTGTGTATTCACACATATATAGTATATGTACCTATATGTATGTACATATATATATGTGTGTATACATTTTGACTTGAAGAAAACATGCATGCTTACTCTGTAGCCTTAGCAATTTCATTCTTCCTTCTAGAGTGCTTTTGAACTGGAGAGTTGGAAGCAACCTTAGAGATCACGTAGTCTAATCTCCCCACATTGAAAAACTCAACTCAGTGGAATTCCTGACAGATGATCATCCAACTTCCACGCATATTCCTTCACCAGATAAGACAGTCCATAGTTTGTTTTTGGTTTTTTTGTTTTGTTTTGTTTTTAAATGTGCTCGTTTTGTTTTCCACTTAGGCAAACCTATGTCAAAACACTTCCTCTCAAAATTTCCTGCCTTTGGTCCTACTTCTGTTCCTTTTACATTAGATCTAATATTTTATATACATTAAAAAAGAGAGATTGTGATGCAACAAATGCAACCAAAATGATTTTCCTCATCTGAAAACACTCTTTTTGTCCATATTTACACTTGGAATACACTTTTTTCTGGAATTCTCTTTTATCTGTGAGGCAGCCAGATAGAATGCTAAGTGTTGCTTTTGCTGTCATTCAGTCATTACAGTTGTGTCCAATTCTTTGTATCCCCACTTGGAGTTTTCTTGGCGAAGATACTGGAGTGGTTTGCAATTTTCTTCTCCCCAAATTGAAGCAAACAGGGTTAAGTAACTTGCCTAGTGTCCTATGGCTAGTGAGTGTCTGAGCCCAGAATTAAACTCACTCATAGTCTATCCACTGGACCACCTACCTTCCCTTTGTTCCACCGAGCTACCGCTATTTCTGCAGCCATCTTCTCCTCTAGCTCATTTTTACAGATGAGGAAACTGAGGCAAAGTTAAGTGATCTACCCAATATCATACAGCTAGCAGATGTCTGAGGTTACATTTGGACTCAGGGCAAAAAGTCTTTCGGATTCCAGGCCCTGTACTCTATGACCTGCACCACCTTGCTGCCTATACCACATAGGGTTATTTAAAAAATAAAAAATCAAAGAAACTGGAAAAGGATCTACATATTTAAAAAACAATTATAGCCGTTATTTTCATGATACCCAAAACTAAGGGGATGTTTCTTTTTTAGGGGGGGGGAAGTGAGAGGGTTAAAAAAGTTATAGTATATGCATGTAATGGAATATAATTTTGCCATACGAAATGAAGACATGAACTGTTTCGTAGGAAACAAGGAAGACATTTATAAAGAAATACAGAACAAAGAGAGTAGAACTAGGAGGCTGAATTACAAAACGACAACATCGTAGAGAAACCAACTTGAAAGTTAGAACTCTGGTTAATGAAATGATAAACCAGAAGTCTAAAAGAGTAGGGTTGAAACATATGGCAATTATCTCTTCTGCACTGCAACATCCACCATCACAGTTTTGATATGTTGTGGGTCAACATAAGAAATCTAATGGGAATTTTTGGGGAGTTTTGCAGAAGCCTCAAATAAGAATCTCCTTGGGGTAGAAACGTTTTTGATTTGTCTATTTCTTTACCTGTTTTATTCCCATTGTTGAGTACAGGACTCTGAAGAAAGCATCAGAAGAATCTTGAAGTTAGAAGGAACCTCAGAGACCATCTGATACTCCACATAGTAGAAAAAAAGACACCTTTACTCTTCTTGACAAACCAAGAGAAGATCCATAATTTCATTGAAAACATTTTGTATATTTATCAACTTCTATATCTATATTTATTTATCTATTCATCCATCAAAAAAATGCTATTACTGAAACTGCTTCCTCTAACATTGTTTAACCTAATCTGTCTTTTTTTTCAGATTTATTAAGATGTTCACTTTCAGGGTATGGTTGTGCTGATTTACTTCCCTGGAGAATGGGAAAAGGTACTTCGTATCTGTTCATTATTACTTATCAATAATTCCCCACGAATTGATTCAGTGGAGTGAGAATTGGATATCCAAATAGCTTAGTAGACACTTCAAATATTTGTGAAAAATGAAGACCAGATTCACTTATACCTGAACTTAGTATACATTTGTATCTATACTAGCATTCAACAAATTCTATCCCTCGCAAAATGCATTAAATGCCTACTCTGTGTGGGGATCTATGTTTGTTGCTATGTGTATATATACATATATATATATATATATATATATATATATATATTTCTTTAAAAAAACAAACGAAATCACCCCTATATTCAAGCACTTTAATGCATTCTAGGATGCATAAGTAACTCAAATCTTCCACTAGTCACCCAATTTTAATACAAATATAAATTACTTTTAAACTAAATATAATTTAAAAGTAAATGTCAAACAATCAGTTTAACATTTCATATACTTAGAAAACTTTTAAAGGCAAATATTATTTCTAGGCTACCATGTTCAATGAATCAAAAAAAAAAATTATAAAGTACCATCTATGAGCCAGGCATAGGATGATAGCCTTAAAGTTTGAAAACACCTGTAAGCTAGAGTAAATGTTCATTTCATAGATTAGGGGAACTGAGTCCAAAGGTTAAGGAGTTCAACTCATTCAGTATTTATTAAGTGCTAAATTCTCCAAACTACTGGATGCTAAAGATACAAAGACAAAAAAACAAATAAATCCTGCTATTGAGATATTTACATTCTATTACAGAGTGAAGCAACATGGAAACAGATAATTCAATACAAAATAAATACACAAGAAGAAGAAGCAACACTAATATCCAGGTGAATGTATTCAATCAATCAAAAAGCATCTTCTATTTGTTTTCCAGAGACTACACTTGGTAGAAAGGATACTAGAAAAAGGAACAAGACAATTTCCTTCTCTCAAGAAGCTTATATTTGATAGTGGGGGAGAATACAGAAATAAGTATAAAGCAGTTAAATATAGGTTAGGGAGGGAGGGCACTAGCACTAGCATTTGAGGGGATTGGGAAAGGAATCCTAACAAAGGTTGCTCTTGTCCATCCTTTGTTCTTGAAGAGGAATGATGATGTCAGGACAGTGATGTCTTGACTTTGGATTGAATTGCTTTTAAGTAAGACAGAGCTGTCCAAAGTCATCAGCCTCAGGATATCCCTTAGAATCGCTGAAGTTCAGTAACAAGATATAAATCAAAACGAGTATTGATGGCCCCCCATGCAGTGGGAAACCTTGGCATTCTTAAACTAAGGTCTTGCCCAGATCTCCACTTGTCTGAGGCAAAGCTCATTTTAAAGGCTAGGTAAGAACTGAGGCAAAAAGATGACCTAGTTTGCCTTTGTAAAAGAATCAGTCAGGGAGGGGAAGAACCTCAGACTTTCTGGCCAGAATTGCTGTTTACACTCTCTTGTACTTGAGCTGTATCTGGAAGGGAGAGATTCTATGAAGCAGAGCTGAGAAGGGCATGTTTTACTAGCAAAGGAAGTGGATGGATGTTTCAAAGGAACCGAGACAGAAGCATCAAAAAACTTCTTTTAGGAAGTGGCACTTGACTTGAACCTCAAAGGGAGGTTCTCCATTTTACAGTTCAGGAAACTGAGGCAAAGAAAGGCTAGGTGACTTGCCTAAGGTCAAACAACTGGTGAGTTTCTTGTCCTTCCAGGAATAGGGAACAGTTTGTTCAAATGGAAAATTCTATATGGAGAGTATAAAATAGGAGAATCTATATGTGTGTGTATATGTGTATGCATTTGTACCTGTATATGTGTGTATATGTATGTATACACATATGTATGTACACACATACACATATATGTGTATTGTGTATATAATATACACAAAAAGTTATTCTTGTAGTGACAAAAGACTAGAAAATAAAAAAAAGAACTGAAACCTAATGAAGTGCCTATTAAATTGAGCATGACTAAACAAATCATGCTATAAATGTATAATGGAAAACCATTTTACTGTTAGAAATGACAAAAGATATATTTTTAGAGAAATATGGGAAAACTTTATGAACTGATACAAGGTAAAGTGAGTGGGACCAGGAGAAAATTAAGGCAATTATGACCACATAGTAAAGGCAATCAACTTCAAAGTAATTTAGAATTATGATCAATGTAATGCCAACCCACAATTCCAGAGGACCGATGATGATACATGTTACAAATGTCCTGACAGATAATGGATGAAAAACAAAGGACAACATGTATTTTGGGACATGGTTAATGAGGAGGTTTGTTTTACATATATATATATATATATATATATATATATGTATGTATATATATATATATGTATATATATGTATATATATATATATGTATATATATATATATATATACCTATTTAAAAGTTTTTGCTTTTCTTTCCCACTTATTTTTTCAATTGGGCCAAAAAGGAAAGAAAATAAATGTTTGTCAATGAAAAGGAATAGAAGGGAAAGAAATGGAAGGGGAAGGGAGTAGAGGGGAATGTCATCTGGGTCAGTTTGGCTTAAAAGATGTTTATGAGGGGAAAAAAAATCATTTGAAATCATTCTGGAAAGTTAAGCAAGAAATGGTTGGTTTGTGAATGGATATTTTTACTTTTGTGATTTTTTTTTATAATAAAAACAGCAGTATTTATTCAGAATACAGAGAAAATGTTAAAATAAATGCATTTTCTTGAAAGAGGAGGAGGAATTTGCAACTGTTGGAAAAAGAATATTTCTTTTCCCTTGAATTTATTCTAGGGAGCAGATGTCTCAGAACAGTAAAAGACATGAACACATGTTTAACCAGCACAGTTTCATGTCAGGTTTTATCATAATTTAAAGGCAGAGAGAGATCAAAAAAAAAATTCTAAACTTAGATTAAGGTGAGACTTTACTTTTACTTCTGCCTCTGATGCTGACCACATGATTATGGATAAGTCACTTAAACTCCCAGAGGAAAAGGATCCTCAACCCAGAGGGTTATATCTTCCCAGAAAAGGACAGTGACTCCCTGAGGTCAATCCTAGCACAGAACTTAAAGGTTTCAAACAGATTCACACAATTAAAAGAAGATCATAATGTCTAGAGTACTATGCCTTTTCTCTCCTCCATAACTTTCCTGTTCTTTATGCCTGGATGACTCTCCTTTTTCATCACTGGGTCTTGGAACCCATAGTTTCCTTCAGGACTTAACTTGAAGAGCCCACTTCTACATGAAGTCATTCCTAATTGTTGGACAAGCTAGTGCCTTCCCCCTCCTACTTCACTTTTTCCATATATCTACCTTATACAATTTTTATATATACCTGTATTTATACATGATGCCACCCTTGGGAACACTATAAGGGATCATGGATTAATTAGCTAACTGATGGATTGATTTTTGTCTTTCTGTATTTGGAGTCATGAAGCCTAGGGAGGACCCAGGCCAAGCAGTCACCAAAAGCAGGCACTGAAAATCCTTTGGGAGAATATTCTGATATGGTCCTCTCCTCAGTTAATGATTTCTAGGAAACATGTCTACCTCTAGTGTCTTTCAAAAAATGAAGACGCATATTTGTTAGGCCCCTGACAATGTGGCTGCCTATCAAGCCTCAGAGGATGTAATGAGGAGATATTTTTAGCAACATATATAAGTGATTTCAGCCCCAAAAAAGTTAAAAACAATTTGACCTTGCACTGAAGTACTTTCTACAAATTTGGTGATTAAAATGTACGGTCATTGAAATAAATAAGGGTCTATTTTTTTTTTAATTTAGGAAATTAGACACAGTGAAGATGGTAGAGTATAGGCTCATACCCAGCTGAACTCTACCAACATTCTCCTTCAAGCAACTTTAAAATAACACCTTAAATCAAATTTCGGAACAGCAGAGGTAAGAACAGGCAAACATTTTTCCAGCTAAGGCAACTTAGGAGGTTGTTGGGAGAAGGCTATAAAACTGGGTTGTATATAAGATTGGAGCTTGGCAGGAGCACCAGCAGTGGGCCTTGAAGGTGGCTCCAACAGTAGCAACAGCAGCTTTAGGAACCCTCAGTCCAGTGACTGGTCAGAAACAGATTATAAGGGACTGTTTGCTGGCACTAGTTGCAGCTAGTGTTGATTGGCAACTTAAATGCCCACAAATTTTTCAGGTCACATTTCCAGGGCAAGGAGGAGTACTTGGGATCAGTCACAAGGTAACAGGGGCCTGGCCTATATGTATAGGACCAAGTTCTCTAGCACTGGCAGTTGCTAAGGAACAGGAGACTTTCCTAGGTAAAGACCAGAGCATAGACTAGGAGATCCATGATCATACCTCTCTAGGATAACACCATCTTGGAAGCATCAAAAACCTGGAGACCCTCAAGGACTGGGTAAGGAAACAGCATCACGAAAAAATCTGAATCTTGTCCCAGTACCTCCCCATATACAGATGAGGAGAGCCAAACTTTAATATAAAATACAAATTAAAAAAAATAGACTGGGAAAATAAGCAAACAACAACATCAAAAATAATTTGACAATAAAAAAGCTACTACAGTGGCAGAAAGACTAAGATATAAATTTAGAAGAAAGCAACAATGTAAAAACAGCTACAAGAAAAGTCTCAAAGAAAAATACTAACAGGAACCAAGGGGAGCAAGATTTCCTGGAATAGTTTTTTTGTTTTTTTTAAGATGAGTAGTAAATATTTGGAAAATAAATCAGAATGATACAAGAAAATTATGAAAAGAGAATTAACAGCTTGGTAAAAGAGGTACACACAGAGAAACAAAGACTGAAGAAATAAGATTTTAAAAATTCTAATTGTAGTGGCCTATTTGTAAAAGTGGCACAAAATTTCATTGCATCAAAGAACTCCTTAAAAAGTAGAATTGGTCAAACAGAAAAGGGGACACACTGAGAAAAATAATCCCTTAAAAATTATAATTGAGAAAGTAGAAGCTAATAATTAAGACATCAAGAAACATTTTTTGAAGCAATACCTCATAAATTTAAGAGAGATAACAGTGTGAAAAAGTGGACTTCCCTATCATAGGGTCATAAGGGGATTGGTCATTGAGGTCCTAAGTTTTGGAGAAAGAAGGATCTTTTGGCAAAGGAATAATTATTTATATATCAACTACCATGTGCCAGGCACTGTGTTACACATATTATCTCATTTGATCCTGACAAGAACCCTACAAGGTAAGTGCTGTTTCTTACCCTCATTTTATAGTTGATGAAACTGAGTAAAATAGAAGTTAAGTGACTAGCCCGGGGTCACACAAATATGAGTGTCTGAGATCAGATTTGAACTCAAGTCTTCCTGACTCTATCCCCTATTCCACCTAGCTGCTTTGACATCATATATTCTAACCCCTTCATTTAACAGTAAACTGAGGCTTAGTGTTTTATACAGGGTTGCACTGCTTACTCTCACTTATTAGCTGTATGACCCTGGCCAAGTCACTTTACCTTTATTTGCCTTGGAAGAAGGAAATGGCAAATAACTACAGTATCCTTGCCAAGATAACCCCATAATAGTACTAGGGTCACAAAGAATAAAACTGGACAACTGAACAACAATACTAAATATTGCTAGCAGGCGTAAGAAACAGTTTCCAAACCCAGTCTGACTCAAAATACAGTGGTATTCAAGAGTCTAAAGACATTTGACTTAGGAGACAAACTATAGGAAGTACTACTAAAAACGTCACTTATACTGCATGAGTTTTGGCCAAGACTGCATGAGGTCTTTCATGTGATGAAGGACTTAACTTTTCATGAAAGGAACTGGATAAATGCTGAATTTGAGTCAGAAAATCTCCTTGTCTTCCTCCTTTGCATCTTCCTCTCTGTGTGATTCCTTGCAAGCACTTAACTCTGTTGTGACAGCCTTTCTTTGGCTCTTAGATGAAGGAGTTAGACTGAATGTTTACTGTGGGGATGCTCAACTCCAAAATCCAATGTTCCCTGTCACAACCTCTCTGAGCCTCAAGTTTCTTCCTCTGAAAACTGGGAAATAGAAATGATCTAATGGATAGAGATCTGGCCTCAGCATAAGGACGCCCAAGTTACAATGCTGTCTATGTTACCAGAGACAAGCACTCTGAGACAACAAGTACAAGCTCTGGGTCCAAGTCACTTAAATTCTCAGTGTCTCAGGTAACTAACTTTCTAAAGACTCTGAATTGTCGAGTTTTCCATATGCAATGATAGGGAAAGTTCTGTACCAGAAATAGATTTACCCAGATGATGTCAGAGATGAGGAGAAAAATGTAAATCATAGTACAAAATAGTATTGCATGGTGTTATCAAGTGCAAAGGAAGTGAGACGTTATTATTTAAGACTTAAATCATGAAGTCTTGTATTGATGGCTTTACATGGCACATTACTGTACTTCCTCTGTTATTTAATATTTACCTGTGCTTGTGTGTTCTGGAAACATAGCCTTTCTCAATTATTACTTTTTATAAGGTTTTTTTTTTTCTTTTCCCCTCACTCAAGAGAAGAAAAAAAAATGCCTGGAAAGGAGCATTGGGGAACATGGTAGGAAACCAGTAATTGCCCAAACATTAAATAAGTTTGCCACTTTGCTAAGACAGCAGCTGGCTTGAGTTGCCTTTCATTTCACTTTCCAGATTAGAAAGAAATGCTGCCAATGTTTCCTCTGTGGTGTAAGTGCCATCCTGGACTGTTTCCCAGTGTGAGAGATACTATTCCTGTCATCAAAGAGGGAAAAAGAATATTCAGTGGGTCGTACCGTTAGGTGCAAACACCATACACCTCTCTCACTTCAGAGCATCTCTCTGCCCGGAATGATATTTTGTAATCTTGAAGTTGTGTGTCTGTGAGGGTTCAGGGGTGGGGTTATAAATTTCGTGCCTCTGCCCTGAATGTGAAGAAGTCGTCTGTTCTAGTTGAGCGGAAAGGGGAAAGAATTTTCAATGCGATTGAGGAACTCTGGATTCTAATCATTGCTATTATCATTTTCATTGATCCAGAGCTGGTAAAAATCTGAGGACATATTCTCTTAGCCAACATTTTTCATTCGAGAATCTGAGGTCCAAATGGGTGAACCTTTCTCAAGGTAACATCTGGCTCCAGTACCATCACCACTCAGCTGTCCAATTTCTCCTCCTAAAGCAGAAGTCAGACAACAGTCTGACTACTCAATAACCTCTGTTAAATCTGTTACTTGTTGGATGAAATACAAAATTCTCTCTGACTTTTAAAGCCCTTTATAGCCCAGCCCTTTCCAACTTCTCTCGTACTTTTTAATCTTATTCCCTTTTATGTACTTTGTGATCCTGTGACACTGGCTCCCTTGCTATTTCTCATGCAAGATATTGGTATTCAAATGTTTCATTCCTGTCCAACTCTGTGCAACTCCATTGGGGATTTTCTTGGTAAAAATACTGGAGTAACTTCTCCCCTTTTTTCTGCAGATCATTTTACAGATAAGAAAACTGTGGCAAACAGTTAAGTGACTTACTCAGGGTCACACAACTAGTAAATGTCTGAGGTCAGATTTGAACTCAAGAAGATAAGTCTTTCTGACTCCAGGCCCAACAGTCTTTCCACTGTACAACTTAGTTGCCCTCTCCTCACATGAGACAATCCACCATCCCCTGACTCTGGGTATTTCCGCTGGCTCTCTTCCATGCCTGGAATTCTCTCCATCTTCATTCATATCCTGGCTTCTTTGCCTTTCTTCGAATTCCATCTAAAATTCCACTTTTGACAAGAAACGTTTCCTGATCCCTCGTAATGTGAGCGTCTTCCTTTTGTTGATTATCTCCAATTTATCCTGTATATATCTTGTTTGTACATAGTCCTTTCCATAACAGATAGTGAACTTTTTGAGAGCAAGGGTTTTGTTTAACTCTCTTTGCATCTCTCGTACTTACCACAGTGTCCAACATAGTAGGTAATTAAGAAATAATTGTTGATTTGTGATTACCATCATATTCAACCCATGCATATCATATGAATGCAATTATTTGGATATAGTACTTCCCTATCCTGTCCTTGATGGCAGGTATGGTAGGTAAGTATGTTAAGATTTCGTGATATGTTGTGGTGGAACTGTCTCAAAGAATTCAGACTCAGATCACCTCTAATCCAAGGATATGCATTTATTGAGATTGATGCCTCTCATGAAATGGGTTAAGCTCCCAGAGGAATCAGCAACTTCAGAGAAAGCAAGATGGATTTTTCCAATGAGATATTTCACATTATTTTCCATTTTTTCATTCTTTTGGTTTTGTTTGGTGATTTCTTGGTTTATCAAAAAGTCATTAGCCTCCATCTGTTCCATTTTAATTTTGAGAGAACTATTTTCTTCAGTGAGCTTTTGAACCTCTTTTTCCATTTGGCTAATTCTACTTTTGAAAGCATTCTTCTCCTCATTCACTTTTTGAACCTCTTTTGCCAATTGAGTGAGCCTATTTTTCAAGGTGTTATTTTCTTCAGCATTTTTGGGTCTCTTTTAGCAAGATATTGACCCATTTGTCATGCTTTTCTTGCATCTCTCTCATTTCTCTTCCCAGTTTTTCCTCCACCTGTCTAACTTGATTTTCAAAATCATTTTTGAGCTCTTCCATGGCCTGAGACCATTGGATATCTATTTCGGATGTTTGGGGTACAGAGGCCTTGGCTTCTATGTCTTTCCCTGATGGTAAGCACTCGTCATCAGAAATGAAAGGCAGGAACATCTGTTCCCCAAGAAAGTAGCCTTCTATGATCTTACTTTTCTTCCCTTTTCTGGGCATTTTCCTAGCCAGTTACTTGACTTCTGAGATTCCTCTCCACCCCTGCCTAGATCCACCCAGCTAGTGCTTGGGGTCTGAGATTCAAATGCTGCTCCCCAGCCTCAGGGCTTTCAGTGGCGGGCAGGGCTGCTATTCAATGTGAGCTTAAGTTCTGGTGCTCAGGTGGGGGCAGGGCTGCCTCCCAAGCTCAGTTCCCTCAGGGGGTTTATGTGGAGGCATTCAGTAATGGAGGGGAGCTCCTGCCTGCTCCGGGAGCTCCTGGCCACCGCTGCCTCTGCCGCTGCCTCCCGAGGGGGCCCAAGTCACAAAGACACCCTGCTCCCCTCTTGGCCAGCCCAGAAGTCTCTCTCACTGACCTGTAGCGCCTGTGGGTGGAGGGAACTTCGTGGCAGCCAGAGGTTCCATCCCTGAAGCTTGCTCGGATCTGCTCCTCTGGGGCCATGCAGCCAGGGCAGTTCAGGGGTGGGCTCTGCTGTCTGCTGCACAACGGATCTTTGGGTTCAGTTTTTCAGGGCTCTCTGGAATGGAAATCTCCTCCACTGTGTTGCTGCGTGGCTTGCACTGCTCCAGAATTTGTGGGGAGTTCTTTTTACAGAAAATTTATGGGCTGTGGGTTCGGAGCTAGCATACATGAGTCTTTCTACTCTACCATCCTGGCTCCTCCCCCAAGATGGATTTTTTATAGGGTAAAATTGCAATTGCATAATAGAAATTTGCATGGATTATAGGAATATGATTAACATTGAAAAGGCAGGAGGGGTTAAGGCATTAGGTAATGGAGGAGGGGTTCCATCTATGGTTTGGTGGTTAAACATTCTAGTCATGCTGGTCCCCCATTGGCTAGCTGTTGTGGTCCTGTCTGGTCAAAAGATAGTTAGATACTGTGGTCCTGTCTTGAGTTAGACGGATGATGAGACTGTGGTTGAATAAAAGAACACACCTATTCAAATATGGGGGTGGTAGCTAGGTTGATGCAGTGGCTGGGTTCCCATCACATGGACACACATGAAACTAAGAGTTCAGGGACACACCTGTTGTTCTAGTGAGCAGTGAGGCTAGGACATTGGCAGGGAATTGGGGAGGTTGGAGGGGGGTTGGTAGGTACAGTGGACCTGTAATGAAGTTAGAATACTGGGACTGGGGACAGCTCTATAAGGATCCCATCAGTACTAAGTTTTTGGCCTTCTTTATATCCCAGGGCTTAGCATAGTATGTGGCGGAGTATAAACAATGGATGTTTAATAACTGTACTAATGAGGGTGCTCTGACAAATACTGCATTATTTTCAATACACCATTTTGTTTTTCTATTCTTTGTCCCAACCTTGCTTTGTGACCTTGGGAATACTACTTAACATCTTTTTACTTCAGTTTTCTCATCTATAAAATGAAGTTTGGGGAATATATCGATTTTAACACTAAGGACTTCTTGTATAAGGTGTGCTGGTGGATGGGGATATAAATTCAAATCAGTTAAAAAAATTATCAGCATGTGTTTTCATGTGTAAAACATTGTGTTACTACTAGGATTATAAAATCAAAACCAAGAAAATGCCCCAGCTCATAAGGATCCTCTATTACCTATCCAAAAATGTATGATACAGGCCTTCATCTCAAGGAATGTATTATAATAATGTAATGATGGTGTGGTATATGCCTAGAGTGACTCAAATGACATCTCCATGTTGATGACCAGAGGGAGAAGACTGAAAAGTTGCTGACTTTCTACATGGAAGTGTTTAGGGAGCTGTTTGCAGTAGAACTGGGGTATCCTGGATAGAAAATGCCTCATAGGGACTGGAGTATGGGCAGGCATTGTCACCTGTTCTGGTCATCTAACTGTGCTAAGAAGAGAATCTTTAGTTGGCTGGGAATTATATAAAAAGGCCTGACATAGCTTTGGCCTTTTCCTATTGGCTCAGCCTTCTTAGGGGATGTTGGTTTCTAAGTAAGGGAATTAAACTTATGACACTGTGAGTTCAAAAAGTGCAGATATCTCCTTGAAGTCCACCATTCGATTTAGAATATCATAGCACCAATGCCTTGTTTTAGTTGTTTTGATGCCATTGATAAATAAATATAATCTATCATGAAAGCCATTGGGGTATAAAGAAGAGCTATAGTCAAAGTGAGATTTCAGGCTTGTTTTCTTTGTCCTATTTTATGTTGTTATATTTTCTTTTTTCTGTCAGATGTAAAGACTCCATGAGTCAGACCCCCATTATCAGGGGAAAATGACATACACAAATAGTTATGATTTAATGTGATAATATTTATAAATAGTACTTAGCATAGGATCTTGGATACAGTAGGGGCTATATAAATGCTTATTACCTTATTTAAAGATCAGTAAAGCACCAAAGGGTAACTATGTGGTTCAGTGGATAGAAAACTAGGCCTGGAGTCAGGAAGACCTGAGCTAAAATCCAGCCTCAGATTCTTACTAGCTGTGTGACCCTGGACAGACCATTTAACCTTTTCTGCCTTAATCTGCTAGAGGAAGAAATGGCAAACCACTCTGGTATCCTTACCAAGGAAATCCCATGTGGTTTGTATATATTTGTTTGCATGTGTTGTCTCTCCCATTAGATGATAAGTTCCTGGAGTATAAGGACTGTTGTTTTGCCTCTTTTTTTTGTATCCTCAGCACTTACCCATAGCAAGTACTTAATAAATGTTGATTGATTGATTTTCAAATCTTATCATATGCCTTACTAGCATTTTTGTTATATGTCAGCCCATCTTCCTCTACTCCCAGAAAACATATCATGCCAGCACTTTGTATCCAACACAGATCACACAGTAGATAGAGCCTTGGAGTCATGAAGACCTGAACTTGAATCCTGATTGCCTTGGGTACTCATTAGCTGTGTGACCTTGGGCAATTAATGTAACTTAGATTTCCTTGAGTTTTCCCATTTGTGAAATTGAGACAATATTAGCACCTAGTTCCCAGGGCTGCAAGATTCAAATGAAATATTTGTAAAGCATTCTGAAAACCTAAAAGCACTATATGAGTGTTAGATATTATTATTTAGCAGAGGTAGTGGTGATGGCATGAGTAGCAGCAGCAGCACTAGTAGTAGTCGTAGTAGTAATAGTAGTAGTAGTAGTAGTGGTAGTAGTAGTAATAGTAGTAGTAGTAGTAGTAGTAGTAATAGTAGTACTAGTAGTAGTAATTACTCAACAAAGCACCTTGCAGATATTTGGTACTTAGTAAATGTTTGCTGTCATTGATCATCACCTCAATGACTCTGACAAAATGAATTCCACTTATGTGCTACATCTAAGAAATGGAGCCAGGTCATAAAGTAAAAAAAAAAATGCAGACGATTACAAAATATGGTGAAGTTACTTTGGTCCAAGAAGGTCTTTCAAAGACAAGTGGGCCTAATAGTCTATCCTACCAGGTTCTTAATGCTTAGAACACAACCTTAATGTAAACCCCCTAAGGGAAGTTGTCCTATTTGAATGAAATCTGCCTGACGCTACCACAGACCCAATTCTGACAATTAAGTTCAGAGAAAGAGAGGAACTAGATGAGGAAAAGATATTTGATATAGATTTGATTGAACTAGAGAAATGGGAAAGTGTTAAGAGGTACCATCCCTAGAGTAATTATTTAAAGTGGGCTCTTCATTGAATGGGTGTATCTCACTCAAAGTGAAAATCTTATAAGACCTTAGCCTATAATGGCCAGGGTCTCCCATGGCATCCTGGGTCATCTCCAGTCATCCTGATGAATAGCAGGTCCCTGGACCCAGATGACTCAGGAGAAGAAGGTGAGGTTGGTGACCTTGCACAGCCCTCACTCACTCCAATCAACGTCAACTGCAAGTCATGTCATCATCATGATGTCATGGTCCTCTTTGAGAATGAAGGATAAATACAACAACAGGAAGAGGCCTTTTAAGACCAAAGAAAGGAGTAGATATGCTGATTTACAGGCAGCCAATATTCCCCTCCCCCTGCCTTATACAAAAAGGTTTTGTGTTATTTTCTGTGGAAAGGAAATTCAATCATACCTAACAACTGACACATATGACTCTGAAATGTCAGAGTACAGGGCAAGTCTGCCTGAAAAGAATTCAAACCCTTCTTTCAGTCAAAGTGGCTAGGGTTATTGTAATGCCAATAGAAGAGGGCTGGATTTTGAGTGAAGCAGTCCCTTAATGGAGATTAAAGATCGATATTTATATTGGTTATTGTTATGATGTTCATCCTTCATTTTCGAGGAAGACCTTGACATCAGAGAAATGATGACATGACTTGCACTTGACTTTGTTTTCAGGGAGGGAGGGCTGTGCAGGTCATCAGCCTCATTTTATTCTCCTGAGCCATCTGTACCCAGTCACCAGATATTCTTCAGAATGACTGGAGATGGCCCAGGATGCAATGGGAGACATTGGCCTTATCAGGTACTCACTTGGTGGGAGAAAACACCCATTGTGTGAATAGGCCCCTTTAAGAAATAGTCAGGAAATGGCCCTTTCAATGAGCAAAAGAAAAAAAATATATCACAGTGGGAGGGAAAGAGAAACTGCTACTATTGATAATCACTCTGAGTCAGCCATTAATTGGAGCTTGGGCAGGGACCTACTGGGTTAAAGGTTTTGAGAATGGAGGGAAGGAAGGAAGGAAGGAAGGAAGGAAGGAAGGAAGGAAGGAAGGAAGGAAGGAAGGAAGGAAGGAAGGAAGGAAGGAAGGAAGGAAGGAAGGAGGGAGGGAGGGAGGGAGGGAGGGAGGAAGGAAGGAAGGAAGGAAGGAAGGAAGGAAGGAAGGAAGGAAGGAAGGAAGGAAGGGAGGGAGGGAGGAAGGAAGGAAGGAGGGAGGGAGGGAGGGAGGGAGGAAGGAGGGAAGGAGGGAAGGAGGGAGGGAGGGAGGGAGGGAGGAAGGGAGGAAGGAAGGAAAGAAGGAAGGAAGGAAGGAAGGAAGGAAGGAAGGAAGGAAGGAAGGAAGGAAGGAAGGAAGGACATCTAGCCAGTAAACCCCAAAGTAAGGGAGAAAGGGAGAGAGAAGGGAGAGGATGAGCTGGGTTACCCTTAGAAAAGGCCAAGGTCTCCCATTGCATCCTGGGCCATCTCCAGTCTTCCTGATGAATATCTGGTCACTGAGTTCAGATAGCTCTGGAGGAGAAGTGAGGCTGGTGACCTGCACAGCCCTCCCTCACTCAAAACAAAGTCAAGTGCAAGTCATGTCATCATTCCTCTGATGTCATAGTCTTCTTTGACAATGAAAGATGAACACAACACAACAACAGCTTTGCTTCCACCTTCAACCATTTGGAAACTTGGAACTTGGAAGCTACTCACTGCATACCCCCCATAGGGGAGCTCTTATCTTCACTTATCCAGCACTCTCTAGGTCCCAGATGCTTTCTTCCTCCCTTAGAATGTAAACTAGAGGGTAGGAACTGTTTCTCTTCCTGCCTGTCTTTATCTTCTTAGCTCTCCGTAAACATTGACTTCTGTCAATAGGGCAGATTTATAAAATGAAGCCCTCGTTTATAGCAGTTCTGTACTTATGAGGGTAGCCATAAAATAGCTTGTGCTTATGACCCCAGTTAGAGCAGAACTCTAACAAAGGGCTAGGGGATGAGATTCCAGCTGGGTGTAGGAAAGACTACTCACTCTCTCCTGTGTGCCTCCAAATATGCCTCTATACTACATGCAATAGGACACTGGGCAATGAAAGAGAGGATCAACCATGGGTGTTATGGGAAGATCATAGATCTATCAAATGCATACTTTAGCTAAATTTGCCAAATTAAAATAAGAAGGAGCTATAAGGGATGGGTTGGATGGGCTCTGCCATTTCCTACTCAATGAAGAGCCCAGTATAATCCCTCAAAACACACACACACTTTCAAGCTTGTCCATTTAGAAGTCATACCTCCTGGTCTTAAAGAAAGGAACTTCAGATATTGCATACCTCAGTTGCTCAGCTACTGTGGAATGACTGTCATCTCTCCTTACACCTCTTCAGAGTTGCAAAAACTGTTTTACGAAAACCAGAGGATGGGGCCAAGATGGTGGAGAGAAAACAGAGACTCTCCTGAACTCTTCCCCAAGTCCTTTCATATACTTTTAAAAAGTGACTCTGAACAAATTCCAGCTCAAGACAATGTAGAAGTTCAATAGGAAGAGTCTGTTGCATCAGGCTGAGAGAGGATGATGAGAGAAGGCCATCAGCATAGGGCATACCAATACAGCCTCTGTACCAGTAAACCAGGAGAAGGCCTTGGGAGTGACTGAATCAGTTGCAGCAGCTGCTGTGGCAGTGGTCCTGGCTGCCTCTGGAGCTATCAGTCTATAGACTTAATGTGTGAAAGTCACCTATTTCAACTTCCAGGTGCCAAGATGGCACAGTAAGCAGTAAATCACTCTCATCTTCCTCTATTGACCTTGAAAAACCTAGAGAATATAGTCCCAGGAAAAATCCTGAAATAGTGGAGCCAGTGGAAGGACAAGGTATAGCAGTCTTTTAGCTGGGGAGGCTAGGGGGATTAAGGGAAAAAAGTCCCTCTTGCTATGGCTGAAGGAGACTAATACAGGACTCAAGGTGTGGCAGCAAGTTCCACCTCAGCAAACCAGCAAGAGATCCTGAGCCCCAGTGTGGTGGAGCAGACAAGCGCCAACACCAGGTACACACCAGCCACCACCACCAGTTCCAGTTCAGCATCAGGTAGGCTACCAGCCTTCAGCTTCCACCTGCTAAGGCCCTAGCACACAAAACTAGTAACTAGGCTCCTACTCTCCAGCACAAGAAGCCTGAGACAGGGCTCCCTGTGCTGCTGAAGAAGAGATCAACTTTAAAAGCCAGGAGAAAAGACAAACAACATGTGCAAAAAACAACAGAGAAAAACTGACCACAGAGACATATCTTGGTGACAGGTAAGATTAAAACATAAATTCAGGAGAGTACAATATTGTCAATATATCTATATCTGAAACCTCAAAGGGGAACGTAAACTGGTCTCAAGTCCAAAAAGCCTTCTTGGAGGAACTCAAGAATTTTAAAAGTCATATTATGAAAACCTCCTCCTTTCTCTCCTAGGATGATCTCCTGTTGGTTTTCTTTATTCCCCAAGTGGGAAAAACTACAAATCTCAGAGGTTTGTGTGGTCAGCCAACTCCTTGTCAAAAGTTCTATCTCTCTCTCATTCTCTTCTGTCTGTCTCTGTCTCTCTCTCTAATTCTCTCTTCCCTTCCCCCCCCCCCACATACTCTTTTTCTCCTGATCCTTTAAATGTGCTATCTTTTCTCATTAGAATATAAGGACCTGGAAGGCAGGGATTTCCATGTTTGTTTATATTTTTTTATCCCCACCTCTTAGCATGGTTCCTGGTATATAATAAGCTCTTAATAAATGTTCTGCCTATCTACCTACCTACCTAGGTATTTACCTGCCTGTAGACCTACGTAACAACTTATTCTGTGACTTTGGAGAAGTCAATTAAAAACTCTGAGTTTTCTCAGGTGACAAATGAAGGAAATAGATTAGATCATGTGGTTAGAGCTAGAAGTTTGTCATTTTACTTTGTGTGTATTAAGCAAAAAGAGCATTAAATTGCATTCTCTCATTCTGCACAGGAGGAAAATCAGTATTAGTGAGGTTAAATAAGTTGTGTATAGCCACTAAATGTGAGCCCGGAGGTGAAATTTGGACTTGGGTCTTCATAATTCCATGTCTAACTCTCTATACTGTTTCCTGCTGCCTATCTCAGATAAAACTTTCCAGCCCCAAAATTTGTCTTCTAACTTTGTTTTCCAAAGTACTGTACTGCTTTACCAGCCTCAGATTCTGTGAATAAATTTTTCTCACTTTTTGAGATGAGGGGAATGAGGACATGGTTAATATTGAACTTGAAGAAAAAAATGTCCATGGCCTGGCAGTAGAAATTGAAAAAAAATTCTTTGTAAATCTCAACAAAGTACAGAAAGTAAGGTCATTACGTAACTGGGCTTTTTTAAAGGGGGTGGTTGAAAGGTGTGTGAATAATGAAAATTCAGCCTTAGAAACTGTGAAAAGCAAAAAGAGCTAAAATAAATGGAAGCTCTGAAGGAAAATAGAAAAATCAGCCTCCATTATCACTAACCAATAGGCTATTGTTTCACATGAGTGAGATTTACACAATTCTCCAGTTTGGTAGGTGAATATCTAAATATTTCTGTTCATTTCCTCAAAGTGTTTTTTAAACTAATATTTACTAATTCTTCTAATAAAATAAATGCCTTACATATTGGGAAGGTGTTCAGTACTAGCCACTGGCTCCCAAGAGACAGAAAACAGTATTTCTCTGAAACCACAAGAAAAAGAAAATTGCTAAGAGGTTGAGGAATTTAGATTCATTATTAAGAAAAGAAAACTCCCAGAAAACAAGGATTCAATAGCATCTGATTGAGTTGTAAGTCAGAATGAGGGAATTTCTTTTTCTATGTCCATTCTTTTCTAGAATGAGAGGTAGGTTTGGTTCAGGCAGTTTGGAGTCAGGAGATGGTCACTCTGATGGGATATATTCCTTGGAAACCCTCTCTTCCCCAACTGTACCTTGAACTTCACCTTGAACTCTCCTTGAATTTTTCCACTTGGTCAAGTCTCTGGTGTTCTCCTGAAACATCCCAGTCAACCGGTTTTTCATTGTAGCCTATGCCCAATCTCCTGATTCTCTGTTACCCATAACCTATAGGGTCCAGCCCTCCATTGTTTGTTACCTCTGGATTACCCCTGGCTACTTCCCAGCTTTGATCCTATCTACACCCCATTCTCCCTTGGCCACATGGTCCAGGTCCCTGGTATTCTGGCCCTTCTCTGTTTCCACCCCATCACCCCATACTGCTTGATCACATCTAGATCCTTCCCACAGTCTTTCGGTATATAAGATCCATCGTGCCTCCACTGAGGTGCTCAGATTCCTTAAGAATGGTTCAGATTCAGTCTAGCCAAAAATTGTGGATTTTTAGAACCATTCCCACTATGTGTGTTCTAATAAACCTTGTTTTTGGCAGAAAGAAGTTTTGGGTCAAATTCATTTGGTCAGGACCCATGTGTTGCTATTTTAGGGTCTTAGCACCTATGAACCTCTACAATTCTATAGAAAGAAGTCTTTTCATGCTCACTTCCAAATTTGATCAGAAATTGGCTCTTTTAAAGGTCCAAGATAAAGATATGATAGCTCACTCATCTGGCAAAAGCCTTTTGGCTACCTTACTCCCCAGACTACTTGTTTTCCCCAGTTTTCATCTTGACTTTGTCAAAGATCTCCTCACTTCTCTGTGTGTAGATGTGGAGTCAATCAGATCTGGACATGCTGGGGTTAGGAGGGTGCTGTGGGACTGAACTGGGAACAAGCTTCATCCTTGTTCCTTTCTGACCAACACATTTTTTTATTTTATACTCTCTGGTTCCTTCCCTCTTCTCCTAAACACAAAAAACCAAAGGTTCCCATTTGCCCAGGAATACATGGGCCTCCCAGAACATGATCTGGTATCTTGGGAATTCAAAGAAATATAATAATTCACTCCCTGTCTAAAGTGGGACAGGGTATTAAGACAATTTAAGGGGCAGTGTTTCTGAAATCCCTAGACCTCCTTAAACTTCTGAACAGAGTGATGAAGACAGCTGCTATTAACATACTCCTAAGGACTGCAAAAAATCTTAACTTTGAAAGGCCAAGGTCATCCACTTCACTCTAGACTTTTGTCCTGCCACTGGACTTAGATAACTCTGAAAGAGAGAATCTGATGGCTGGTAACTTTGTGCAGCCCTACCTCACTTAAATCCAATTCATGTGTAAATCAAGACCTCACCTTGGTGATATAATAATTCACTCCCTGTCTAAAGTGGGACAGGGTATTAAGACAATTTAAGGGGCAGTGTTTGGTCTTCTTTTTGAATGAAAGAAAGCAGCAACAATTCTAAAGGAGCTGGTCAGACAAAATCACTAGGCATAGTAATTGACCCAAGTTGTCACATTTCTTAGATACTCGGGTCAAATGATTTGTCTAGCTTCATCCAGCTTGGGGGGAGGGATAAAAAAAAAAAAAAACATATGGAAATTCCACACATCTCTCTTTTTTTTTTTTAATATAAATTTACTTAACTTTTTACATTCATTTTCACAAAATTTTGGGTTCCAAATTTTCTCCCCATTTATCCCCTCCCCAACCCCAATACACCAAGCATTCTAATTTTCCCTATCACCAATCTGCCCTCTCTTCTATCATCCCTCCCTTCTCTTGTCCCCATCTTCTCTTTTGTCACACATCTCTCTTCTTACTTGCAATCTTTTTTAAAATAGATTTTGTTGATATTTTTATTTTTTATCTCCTACCTTTCTCCCTTTGCACTTCCTCCTTCCCCTTCCTAGAGAATTTTCACTTATAACAATGAATCAAGACAAAGATGAAAGAAAAAAAAATATAGCAAAACCAATTATCACATTGAAAAAACTATCTGAATTTCTATGTAATATTATACACACTGAAATCCACAGAAAGAGAGGAAGGAAGCAAGTATTTATTAAATGCCTACCATGTGCCAGGCTTTGTGCTAAGTACTTTAAAAATTATTATTTCATTTTATTCCACAACAGTAGTGGGAGGTAGGTATTCTTATTATCTACATTTTTCAATCAAGGAAATTGAGACAGGCTGGATTAGGTGACCAAGGTCACCCAGCTACTAAGTGTCTTAGGCCAGATTTAAAGTTTAGTCTCCCTGACTCCTGCCCCAGCACTCGGTCCACTGTCCCATCAACTGCCCTGGGCAGGAGAAGTGACTGACTCCAGAGCTTATACTCTTTCCACTGCATCATGCTAGGACCTGCACTACGTGAATGTCAGTCTAATGTAATACTCTTAAAACAATGAAGACCTCCTGATTTCGTGTTCAAGGCTCTTTATTCTCTGTACTATGCTGCTTTGATTTAAAGAAATTGAAATAAAGGAAATCAATGAAAAGGAAAGTCTACAAATTTTAAAATGAAATTAGAACTCTTAAAGAATAAGGCCTGTCCACTTCTACGGTGCATGAAAGTGCTTAGGAATCACCTTCAGAATTAGAACACAAACTAATTTTGACTTATTCCCTCATCATCTTTGACTTAAGTCAGTTTTCCCCTTCCCTGACCTTATTCAAGTCAGCAAGCATAGATTAATTGCTAGGTGGTTCAGTAGATAAAGCACTAGGAGTCAGGAAGACTCATCTTCCTGAGTTCAAATCCTGCCTCAGACACTTTTTGTCATCTAACCTTAGGCAAGTCACTTAATTAACCATATTTGCTTCAGTTAAATGAGCCAAAGAAGGAAATGACAAACCACCCCTGTATCTTTATCAAGAAAACCTCAAATGGGGTCACAGACATGACTAAAAATGACTAAACAATAACAATGCCCCAGTTCCCGTACCCACTGCTAACGATGTAAACAAAGCACCTTCCTTCAAAGAGCCCACGATCTAACATGAGAGACAACATGCAAATTGCTATGGAAAAAGATAAATAAATAAAAGCTATGCGCAGGACAAATCTTAGAGAGAAAGAACCCACGTAACATGTTTCAAATGTTACGAAACAAAACAAAGTCAATGGATTTACTAATATTGTCACAACAGTGTTTCCCACTATTTCTCATTGTGAATGTATGAGCTTTTAGCAATAGCAGAGATGGAATTAGTATCTTTGAACACACAGATCTTATATGAGCATTGCAGTTAGATACAGAGGAGGACCCAGAGTGTGAGAGTGAATAATTCCATCTGATTTGCGGGTAAACTTCTGATAGGAATTGTCTTGAAGTCCTTGATGCAGTACTTATTTGCTTTTCAATTTGCATCTCTTCACTTACTACACTTCTTTACATATAATAAGTATGTCATAAATGCTTTACATATGTTTGTATGTATGTATATCATTCATTCATTCATGGAAACCTGACAGATTCACTTAATCAATGAACATTTACTGGATAGAGTTCTGGGCCTAGAGTCAGGAAGACTCATCTTCATGAGTTCAAATCTGGCCTCACTTATTAGTTGTGTGACCCTGGGCATGTCGCCTCTATTTGCCTCTATTTTCTCATTTGCAAAAGGAGCTGGAGAATGAAATGGCAAACCACTCCTGATTTTTGCCAAGAAACTCCAAATGAGATCACAAAGTGTCAGATACAACTGAAAACAACTGAACAATAACAGTTGTGTCAAGTATTCAGGAATTCACAAAGTTATATAGAACTAAATTCTGCCCTGAATGATCTTAGAGTCTAGTTAGTGAAATAAAGAAAGAATAACATGAAAATGTTATATGATACATGAAGAGACATCTAAAGCTCTGTGAGGTGAGATGAAAGAGAAATGATGAGATAGTATGAGAATCCCTTCTCTACCCCCCAATCCCAACTGAAAATGTTGTTTCTGTAAGGCAATAGATCCTGAATTCAAAGAAGTTAAATCATGAACTTACTTTGGAAACATATCCCAAAAGATGTTCTAAGACTGCCCATATAGATTTTAGCTCTGGAAAAACTAGGTGACTGCTGTACATCTCCTCTCACTCCCAACAATCCCTTTTGAAAGACAGATAGAGGGAAGGGAAATATGTATACATATATACACATATATCTATGTGTATATGTTTACATTTTTCATAGGGGAAGGTTATGGAGGTTATGGAAACAGACATACATAATAGTCAAATGTGTACACACACATACATATACATATTGTGTGTGTGTATGTATATACATCTTTCAAAAGGAAGGATTAGAAATGGTAACCAAATACATGCACATATGTGTACATGCATACATGTGAATATTTGTTAATTACAAACAATTATATGATAAAGAATGAACCTGTGATTTAATTGCTAAAGGGGACTTCCAAATAAGGAAATTCCCTTTAATAATTTAGGTCATATAGTTTCTGACTAGACAAACCTTTCCCATTGATCATACTGGGCTAAGAATAATCATGAACTGACTTGTTTTCTTTTGTTTTGCTTTTTGTGAAGTTTCTAGAAGGAAACTTCCCAGCTTATAATAGATTTCTGGAGGAAAGAAATGTGCTGAAGGGTTCAGAAACTGCAAAGGACTCTTCTGCTTAGGAAGTCAAACTCTATTTGCCCCATAGTGGGCATTTTTTTATTTAGTTCAAGTGCTGTGTTGCTCAGGAAACCTGCTCTCCTCCCTTTCAGGAAGAGAGAGACAGAGAAAAAGAAACAGAGAAGAAGAAGAGATAGACACAGAGATAGAGAGACAGAGAAATAGAGACAAAGAGACAGAGAGACAGAGACAAAGAGAGAGACAGAAAACGAGCACTTGGATTATCTCAGAAACAACAATTTCACTTAGGAAATATTATTGTTCCCAAGGCTACCAGTGCCTTAAATAATTTTCTTACTAGGATAAAAAGAAGAAACACTGAGGTTGGACTGTGGCCTAGAAAGCAGCACATATGAGGTTCGAGGAGGGATGCTGAAAGGTTTCCTAAAATATAGATTTTTTTTTTCTATTCAGCTACTTCCCTATCAGAACCATCTCTGGAAATGCAATATATTGAAGTGGAAGAAAATTTAGACATCATCTAATCTAGCACCTTTCTTTTATGTGAGGGAACTGACACTCAGAGACTATAACTGGGACCATATTAGTCAGTTCAACTTGTTGGTCAGAATGAACAAAAGTTCCGTAAGGACAGAGGCTACCATTCTACCATTATCTTCCCTGAATTCTATACAATACTTTGCACGTAGTAGTTTCTTAAAAATTATCTATATTTTTTAAAATATTATTGTTTTGTAATAAAAAAATAAATGTTGAAACATTGAAGACTAATAGGTTTAAATGAAGTCAATCTTAGAATTAAATGGTGGCCAGCTCATATTTTCAGGTGAGCATATCTTCCATAATTATTCAAAAGTTCATTGACCTTATTAAAAAAGTTCTTCCTCCTAATTAGGGCTGTCCAAAAGAAGAATGATATGTTTGGGAGTCAGTAAGTTTCCTATCAATAAAACACATTTTTGGCTACCTAAAAAAAGCTTGATCAGAACAAAAGATGATCAACACTGAAGGTTATTCACACCCTCTGGACCAAACAGAACCTAAACTTGTACTATAAATGTTGTCACCCAACCCCCCCAAAAAAGACATCTAGTCTAGACTTGAAGACCTCTATATTGAGAATCTCACCCACTTCCAAGACAGCCTGATCTTTAGAACATTCTGGTTGTTAGAAAGGTTTCCCAAAATCTAACCTAATTCAACCTCTCTGTCACTTCTACCTATGCCCACTAATGCAATGCTCTGCATTTGAAAAGGGAAGTTTTAATCCTCTGTTCCATAACAACTCTTCAAATAGCTGAAGGTGCCTATTAGTCATCTTTTCCACTCTACTCTTCCATTTTTCTCTTCATCAGGCTAAATCCTTGAAATGGCATGGTCTATAACAGGAACTCTTAGCCTTTTGTATGCAACCTGGAACTCTGGTAATATGGGAAAGCCAATGGATCCCTTCTCAGAATCAACTTTTTAAATAACTGAAAGAAATGCAAATTTTGTTAGAGGTTACCAAAAATAAAGATGGATTTTTATTCCCCATCCAAAATTACCCATCCCAGGTTAAGATCCCAGGTCTGGAGGCTTAAGATCATCCCATTTGCCTTCATCTGAAAACTGTAGCTTGGAAATTCCCTCTTTAAAATGTGACACCATAACCCATCCCGTTAAGCTGGTAATATTGGTAATCTTATTGTGGCAGAGTCCAGAAGGACTTCCTTGTTTGGGGTACTAGGTAGCCTCAAATTTCATTAGCTCTTTTGGTTCCTATGTTATACTCTTGCCTCCTATTGGATTTATAGTGCAATGGTTTTCCAAGGGGATTAGATCTTTCTGCTGAGCACAAGAGATCAAAACTACAAACAGAAAGAAGGTGCAAAGGTAAATTTAAGCTTGATGTGGGGCTGTGAGATGGGGGTGAAGGGGAGTAGGGGGAAGGGGAGCTCTTATAATTACGACTATCTCAAGTGGAATGACTGAACTTGCTAGGAGGTGGCTGGCTATCCCTCACTGAAAGTCTTTGAGTAATGCTGTATCAGACTTAAAGAACATTTCTGTTCAGGTATGAGTGGGACTGGATAACCTCTGATATTCCTTGTAAACAATTTTGTGACCTGCTAAACTTAGTTAAGAGAGATTGTGTGAACTAGGGTAAGTCACTTAATGTCTGTCTCCCTCAGTTTCCCAATCTGTAAAAAGGGAATTACTAACAGCCCCTACCTTGAAGGGTTATTGGGAGGATAAATAAAGGAAGGAAGGAATCCTACATTTATTAAGTGACTTCTATGTATCTGAAAATACTATAAGTAATTTATACCTAATATTTCATTTGTTCCTCATAACAACCCTAGGAGGTAGGTACTATTATTATCCCCATTTCATAGTAGAGAAAACTAATGCAGATAGAGGTTAAGTGACTTGCCCAGGATCACACAGATAATAATGTTTGAGGTTTGATTTGAACCCAGATCTTCCAGACACAGAATTCTTTGACAGGGAAACTTAGCTGCCTCTAAAATCAGAATTTTGTAAAACACATTTTTTCACTTGTTTTCAGTCATTTCAAACTCTGTGTGACCCCGTTTGGGGTTTTCTTGACAGAGATACTAGAGTGGTTTGCCATTTCCTTCTCTAGCTCATTTTTAAAGATGAGGAAACTGAAGCAAACAAGGCTAAGTGATTTGCCCATAATCACACAACTAGTAAATATCTGAGGCAGATTTGAAGTCGGGGAGGTGAGTATTCCTAATTCCAGGTCTGAAATTCTATCCATTGTGCGAAAACCCCCAAGAGCTATATAAATTCTAGCTAGTTATATTATAGGAAGTTAGAAAAGGAATTCTTTTTTACATAATTCTTGGTTTGGCCAAAGTTCTTTCTAGTTTATAATTGGTCAAAAGTCACAAATAGCAATGTCTTTCTACATCGTTCATTTGCCTTCACTTTGCTAAGTCAAGAAAAGTAAAGGAAAATGATCACGAAACATTTCATGAAAAAAAGTTAACTGAGGATCATGCCAGGGGATATAAGCGAACTGCTCCAGAACTCTACTGATGCCTTCTGGATATTGTTAGACAAAACATGGGACTTTGGGAGAATATAGCAGCCTCCTGAATGCCAATGCCATCTCACTGCTGTGACAACCTCCACTAGGCAGCTGCTCACAAAGAGGCATCAAGCCCTGCATGTCAAAATCGATTGACATTCCATTCTTTAAATGCAAATAAGTGTCTACCGTCATGTGAGACGCAGGTTGAACAGCCCATATTGTTATGATGAAGCTGTCAAGGCCCATATGTAAAAACTGGCCCTTTTACAAAATGGCAGGCAGCACCTGCCTTTCTCCTGAAGAAGTCTGATTCAGGGCTGAAAAAAAAACAATAACGTCTAATAAAGTAAGATGTTTATCAATTTCAATCCTGACTTCCATACTTCAAAGATCTGTGACTTCCTTGCTATGTGTGTTTCTTCCAAAGTGACTCAATCTCTACCCTATGAGAAGTTATCTTTGTTAGCTGACATGGCCTAAACAACTCTGTAACTTTGTGGTCAACCTTCCAGTGATGAGGTTATTAGTACTTAGTTAAGTTGGACTATTAGGTGAGGCTGGTAGTAGGGATGAAGATAGTTTAAGTTCCTTGAAGGAAGAGACCAAGTACCTTTTTCCTTTGTTTCTCCAATGCCAAGTACAGTGACTGGTCATAGAAAATGTTTAATAAAATTGCTTACGAATTTATTGATTAGTGTCAACAGGCTCATACTCAAGTTTTTACCGCAAGGTAGGACCTTTCAGAATGTTCTATTATCTCAGCCCATTAACCCAATGAGTTAGTTCTTATTATCTCTATTTTACAAAATATGCCACAAGGAATAGAAATGATAAGTAACTTTCCCATTAAGTAATAGATGCTAGTTTGTAACTCAAATCTTCTGACTCTTCATCACTTCTATGTCATGATGAGACATCATAAGAGTTTTTAAGTGAGGATTGAGTTGAATTTTTTTAAAATAACATAATTAAAAGTTTCTGATTTTTTAAGTCAATGAAAGGTTTATTACAAACTTTATTTTCAAGTCTTGTGTATTAGCTCCATAAAACAGACTTGAATTAACATGTTAAATATGTCTGTCTTTAATGAATTCTTAATCTTGTTTATTTCTTTCCATCAGTGAACATTACAACCCCACCTTATTACCCATTTTCTTTCTCCTGGGTAATTGTCCATGATTTTCTATAAATCCTCAAGAGAAGATCTAATACAGTGCACTAACATCCTCCCTGTAGTTTTTTAAAATATTTAATACATAATGGGTACCACTGGAATAGTTGAGAATTGAGTTATGCTGTATAACTAGTCCATTTTCTGTTCTGGTCATATATACCCTTGATAATATGATATTTCTAATGTAGTAGATGCTTATTATACTCTCCATATACCTTCCCATTGCCCTTTGAAATGCTGACAGTTGCGATTTTTCTGAGATTGTAATGTTCTATGAGTTGTGGTCAATGTGGAATCCCTGAGATAATATGGTAAGAGATAAATGTGGAACTTGTAATTTTACTGATACAGGAACCTCCTCTAGAGAGAAAACTCCCTCTACCAATGCACCTTGACATCTTTTTGTCAACTTACTATGTCAGAGAATTTCCTACAGCAATTACTTGTCTTGGGTCACATAGTCAGTATGGGTCAGAGGCAAGCCTTGAATGCAGAACTTCTTATACCTGTGAATGAAGAACTTATACCTATGACAGACCTCTACATATTAAATCATGATGCCTCTAGCATCACTGGAATAATAATCTTATTCCTGGAAGAGGCTTCTGTAACAGTGAAAAGTTTGTGATAAAAGAATGAAAGGATCATGCATCTAGAGATGGAAGAGAACCTCAGAAGCTATCCAGCCAAACTCCTTCATTTTAGGGAAAAAGAAAGTTAAGACTCAGAACAGTTAAGAGACTTTCCCAAAGTCACAAAGTAATATTAGATGTAGAATTGGGATCCAGGTCCTCCAATTCTAGAGATTTCTTGCCAGTCATTAAATTTCCAAGCTGGATCACTGACATGTCACGTGATTTTTTTAAATGAGTGCTTTAATTTTTACCCCCTTAACTTTGTTGCTGATCATATGGGATAATATATGCAAAGGAATATGATCTCATTGGTATAAGGGTATGTGTCTGGAAATCCTTTACAATGGTACATCCAAATGTTTTCACTCAAAGAACTATCTGGAGTAGTTGGTTGTTCTCCATCTTGGAAGAGGACCAAAATGACATCACCATGATAAAGTGACATTTCAGTGTGTCCAGCTGTGGTTGATCAAACCAATACAAGCTCAGAAACTGTACCACAGGTTGAGCACAGATAGTCCATGTGACTATTTGGGGTGGATACTCCAAATTTGCACATCCTATGTTTCCTTTGTGCTGTCTCAATTCTGCTTTGCTCATAGAGCACAGCACCCTTTCTACTGTGGGCACACCATGCTGAGCTATCCTGTGCCAGTGTCTCCCATGTCGCACAGTGAAATCCAAAGTTCTTGACAGAGACCTTGAGCGTGTCCTTGTATCATTTCTTCTGGCTATTGAAAAGATAAATAACTTCCCTACATTCACATGGTTAATAGAGAAGATTTGAACCCAGGTTATCTTTACTAAAAAGCCAAACCCTCAAACCACTTCTTTGAATTGTCTCTCTCAAGTTTATGTCAAGGAATTATAGCAGAAATGGACATTATGTTTTATTTTACAAAGGATGTGTGTATGTGAGCTATATTCCCTTTACATGTTATATACACCCATATATGTATACGGGAATACAAAAATACATCCATTTGCATACAAACATGAATGCATACAAATACATGTGTTCTCTTCTTCTAACAACCCAATTAGGTTGGGGAGTCATTATTACCTCTATTTTATAGAATAAGACATTAGTGATCTGAGACAGGCAATGATTGGGCATCCAAAGAAGAGATTTTGAATTTGAACACATCTTTTTATTCAAAGTGTGATCCTTTTGCCAGAGTATCATATTCATCTCATTATTAAACCTGTAGTTTGAGTTTTCTCTGCACCAGGGCCATGTGTTCTGGTAATTTGCATTTGAAAATAGACTTGTTTTTGCATAGAGCCTAAAAATAAGGTTGGAGTGAATGCTTTTGAAATCTGGAGGCAAATGAAGAAGGTACTTAAACACTATACATAAAGACATATGAACTAATGCAAACTGAAATAAACTAAATAAGAAAAGCAGCAAACACACTGAGGGCAACAAAGTAAAGGAAAGAACAGTGAACCAATGGAAACTCAAGGTTGGGAAGTTATTATGGACAGTTTGACTCCAAAGAAGAGTAATGAGAAGACATATTCCCTCTGATTTTTTGTAAAGCTTGGAGTCTTGAGATATGGAAAATTGAGTATTGTCATTTTTGAGGTTATTTTTCCCCATATTTTTGCCATATATATTAGAGGGGAAATACATTTCCCATATTTTTATAAGGAACTATTCTCCAGGAGGGAGAGGTACTATATATGGTGGGAAATATATGTGATATAAAAGCAAAATGTTTGTAAATATAATTTATATATGTGTATATAATCACATTACATATGTATATGCAGGTAAATATAACACATATATGCATTATACATATATATTTATATGTACACTTGTATACTTACAAACATATATGTATATATACATACACCACTGTCCCTCTGATTGGCTAGAGGGTAGAGCAAAAACTCTGTACACATTCAAGGTTAATTGTACAAGGTTAATTAATGCTTAATTTTCCACCAGCTGCTCTCCTTTAATTTAACTCCAACATTCCCAGGAACCCCCTTCCCTACTCCTTTTAGTTTTTATTTTTCTTCAGCTTCTCTTCTTGGTTTAGACTCCAGGAATATCATAGCTCCTCCAGGGATAATATCATCACCTTAAAACTTATCATGATGTGGATTAACTCAGTTTTGATACTCAACACCTCCTCAGCTCCTTTAGTTGCCTCTCCCCTCTGGTTGAAGGGTTGGGGATGGAACAATAAACTCTTCCAAAAGCCATTTTTTGTAGAGGGCTCAGAACTTTCCTGGTATCTCATTATATTCTCATTAGCAGTTCTGCTTGTTTTTACTTCAAGAATTTCATGCATCTGTACCTAGTATGCCCTGCTATTACACCCTTTCATCTTTTCGTGTACTGACTTCCCTTTAGATTGTAAGTTCTTTGAGGGTTATCTTTCTTTGACTATTCTCTCCAACACACAGTACCTATCACATATAATTACTGCTGAATAATTTTTTATCAATTGCCTAATATATGTTTATGTGTGCATATGCACACATAAACAAATATTCTTTCCAATATTCAAATCATTAAAATTACACTAACTAGATTCTTTAGACTATAATTGCAAATATTTTTTAAAAATATGGTTTCAACCATTTGGCAAGAGCGTATGGATCTAATACCTACCTACATTCAAAGAACTGACCTCCATCCTATTATAATGATAAAATAATAGTTAAGAACTAATTGACTTGAGTACTGATATTTAATTTATGATTCCATACTAATCATTATAAGGGCTATTAAAATTGCCTATACTTTCAGTTTAAGGTGGAAAAAAAAAGTAGAGACATGATAGCTGTTTTTAAATATCTGAAAGACTATCACTCAAAGAAAAATTAGACTTGTTCCACTTGAACTCAGAGGATTAAACTAGAAGCAATGAATGCAAGTTTTATGGAAAAGTTTCTCAATAATTAGAGAGTCAGGGTTTGTTAAAACCAGCTAGAACCAGACATGACAGCCAACCACTAAATTTTCAATGTGAGTTTACACATGGTAGAATATAGAAAGTGCTGCAAGGAAGGACTTGGCTTATTGTTTCGTTGATTGTCTAGACACAAGAAACTGATGTAGAAAATGTTAATAATACAGATTAACCTTTAAAATATGTTGCTTTTTTTTAAAAGAGCTGAAAACTTACCACCACATTCTTGGTAAGAAAGTTATGCAAAAGTGAACTGGATTTCCTTGGAAAGTGGTAGGTATTTCAAATGAGAGGTCTTTGAGGAGAAAATGAATGACCAATTAATTTTCAGATATATTATAAACTTGCTTCTTTGTTCAGGTATGAATGGATCTAGATGACATATGAGATTCTTTCCAACTATGAAATGTCATGATTCTGATGATCTTATGTGCAGTCTACTTGGAGAGCAATCAGATGCTAATGTACAAAAGTCACAAATTCAAGAAACATTTATGAACCATGTACTATGTCCCAAATTCTAATGCTCTGTTAAATAATAATATAAAAACCTTTATACGCACTTCAATTTTCCTCACAGTTATTCTTGGAGAAAGGATATGTGCATATCATTATCCTCCCTTTAAAGAACAGGGTACTAGATTTCAAGTGATAAAGGGTTTTGTCTAAAAGTCATCTGGGTAGGAAATAGGAAAGTTGCAACTTAACTCCTGTTTCAGGGTTCTTTCCCCCCAAACTATGTTAGTGACATGAAGAAATGCCAGTCAGACAAATGGAAAGGCAAAAGATGATAACGTTAAGTCTGACTTTTTTTTTATTATAGGACATCATTTTTGAATGGCCAAACATACTTTTTTGTACTACTTGTAGAAACTGAACTCAAAAGAACCTTGTATAGACCTAAAACTTCAAGGTTGGCAGACCTTTTAGAGACAATCTAGGCCACCACACCCAATTTATAGATGAGGAAACAGGTTCAAAGAAGAAAAGGGACTTTCTCAAAGTCACATAGACATTTAGTGGCACAATTGAGACTAGAACCTAAATCTCTTAAATTTTAATCCAATATTCTTTCCAAAATGCTGGCCTACATGTGACCGTTTCCCCCCATGGACGTCTGGATGTGCAATAACTCTAGCGGAAGGTAGCAACAAAAATGTATGTTAAGCCCCATTGTTTAAGTAGGAGCACTTTCATGTTCAATTAATTAATATATGTCAAAAAATAGTCACAGTTTTTCCCTGATATCTCATAAAGCTTGTAAGATAAAGCTCAGGCCTTTTCAACCACATGAAACTATGACCAAATTAATTGGATCTTTTCATTTCCAACAAAATCAGCAACTTGCCTTCATCTCAGGTTTATCAAATGCATTTATAGGCAGGATTTGTCAGGATCAATCACTAAAGCAGAGAAGCAAGAAAAGCAGATGTGAAAATTACTCATAAGACAAGAATTATTTATTATATGCTAATGATAGTCTCTTCCCAAATAGATCATATATGACTTGAAGACTGTTTCCAATTTGAGTTGGGGGTTGGGGTCGAGCAGGGCACATTTCAGGTATGACTTTGACAAGCTGAGGAACATCCATAGAAGGTACCAGGAGATAAAGGCATCGACTGAAGGAAATGAGGATATTTAAACCTGGAGAAGACAGGAAGGAGGGAGGGAGGGGACAGGGATGGACTGAAAGCTGATAGTATTCCAATCACTGTCATGAAGAAGAGGGATCAGACATTTTTGAGGTTTTTTTGTTTGTTTTTATAGCTTTAAAGGGCAGAAGCAGCAGCAATAAGTGGTGGTTATGGGGGAACAGGAGAAAGGAAGTAAGGAAGGAAAGAATGAAAGGAGAGGAACAAAGAGAGGGGGGGAAGGAGAGAGGGAGAAGGGGCAGGACCAGGGCAAGGCTAGAAGGAAGGAAGGAAGGGAAGAAGGAAGGAAGGAAGCAAGGAAGGAAGGGAGGAAGGAAGGAAGGAAGGAAGGAAGGAAGGAAGGAAGGAAGGAAGGAAGGGAGGGAGGAAGGAGAGAAGGAAGGAAGGAAGGAAGGAAGGAAGGAAGGAAGGAAGGAAGGAAGGGGAGGGAGGAAGGAGAGAAGGAAGGAAGGAAGGAAGGAAGGAAGGAAGGAAGGAAGGAAGGAAGGAAGGAAGGAAGGAAGGAAGGAAGGAAGGAAGAAAGGAAGGAAGGAAAGGAAGGAAGGAAGGAAGGAAGGAAGGAAGGAAGGAAGGAAGGAAGGAAGGAAGGAAAGAAGGAAAGGAGGAAGGAAGGGAGGGAGGAAGGAAGGAAGGAAGGAAGGAAGGAAGGAAGGAAGGAAGGAAGGAAGGAAGGAAAGGAGGAAGGAATGAAGGAAGGAAGGAAGGAAGGAAGGAAGGAAGGAAGGAAGGAAGGAAGGAAGGAAGGAAGGAAGGAAGGAAGGAAGGAAGGAAGGGAGAAGAGAGGGAAAGTAGAGAAAGTAAACTGTCATAATATGTAGTTATTCAAAAGTTGAACAGGCTGCTTCAAAAACTAATGGGTTCTCCATTTCTGGAGACCCTGATGACAAGGCTGGATGACCCCTTTTTTTTTTAAGGAACGCTGAAGTAGAATTTTGTCCCAAAGCACTGTTTGGACTAGGTTGTTTCTGACTTTCTACTTTTGCCATATTGTGTTTCTTTTACATCATTGTTGGTCACAATAATTTCCTCAATAATACTGGGTATTTGGGAAGGCTGTCTAGAAACTTTATTTTTTCACTTGTTGTCTCTTCTCTCTCTTAATTACATCATGGCATTAATTTGTAGAACATTTGTTAATTAATAGGAATCCAGATGTAAAAATAGACATTTCACAGAAACATTGCTCAGAAGGAAACTGGCATCTATGTAGCCTCTCTTCTCCCTGAAGCATAAGTCTACCCAATCCCTGACAAAGACTCATCGAGTTTTATCTTCATGCCCTCCAGTTAATTTCTGAGGTAGCCTATTGCACTTTTGAACAGTTTTATTTGTTAAAAAAGTTTTTGTTTCTTAGGAAATTTTTTGGTTGTTTGACTTTTCTTTCACAAAATGACTAATATGGAAATATGTTTTACCTGATTTCACACATAAAACGTATATCAGATGTCTTGCTACCTCAGGGAAGCAGTAAGGGAGGGAGAGAATTTGGAACTCAAAATTAAAAAAAAAGAATAGAAATCTAAAAATTGTTTTTTTCATGTAATTGGGGGAAAATGAAATATTTATTTAAAAAACAGAAAATCCATATCTATCTCACCATAACTTCTAGCATTCACTTAGAATCTGAACATTACTATATATGTGTGTGTGTGTGTGTGTGTGTGTGTGTGTGTGTGTGTGTGTGTATATATATATATATACATACATATAAAGAGAAAGAGTCAACCTTTCCTCTTTTTTAATGATAGATCTTCTAATTATTAAATTACAGCAAGGTGGATAGAGTGGACAGAGTACTGACCTGGTGTTGTAGTCGGAGCCCAGATTCAAATACTGACTTATTCAACCTGCCTGATCACAGTTAGTGTTCATATGGCACAGTTTCAAATTCTTTCTCCATCTCTGACTAGATAAAAGAATTAAGACCATTGATTGGCTATCCAAACTAGAAATCAGGGTTTTTTAGGAAGCACCAAAGTGTCTTGGTTTATGTAAATCTCAACATTGCAGAATAATAACCTCTAGGACTAAGACATACTAGTTCAGAATACTTACTCATGGATAAATAGACCCCTTAGGGTCTGTCCAGATGGACCTAAATTTCTGATAGTTCCAGGTAAGTTATACTATCTCTAGACACATGTCTTGAGGTGGAATCTATGTTTATAATACAATGGTCAAACTAAAGACCTAGAGATGCCTCATAGAAACCTAGATACCATGTAATGATTTGTATTTTTATTTATTTGTTTAATTAATTTGCCATAGCAGCTCATGAAGATGTAAAAGAAATAACTGTTAGGTTGTGAATAGTACCGTTGGAGGGAGTATACATAGTAATGAAGCCACAGGTCCTTGAAGAGCTAAAGTGAGAAAGAGTTGTGCACGATGTTCTAAGAATTCATTCTGACCTAGATTGGGAAAACAGTTATCAGAACCTAGAAGTATCTAATAGAAACTGCCCTAGAGGACAGGTTGGTTTCAGGAAGCAGCTTTCATTCCAGCAGACCAAGAAGAGCAAAGAATGATGATGGATCATTACAGCTTTCTTCTGCTGGAAGAAATGCCCACTTTGTGAAAGTGAATGGACAGAATCTTTGGGGCAGTTTCTGAGTGTTTACTATGACATCTTACTTCCAGTCCAGGAACTCTCACAGAATGGGAAAATAAAATAATGTATTGGTTCTATTATGTACCATGTGAGCAAAGTACTGCATAGGACAAGCAGGGCTTTTCTGAAAGTTTTAAATCCCTTTTTTTTTCTATTTTGGGAATACCAAATAGAGTTATTATAAATCACTCAGGCATGGGAAGAATGACGGAAATAAAATTGTGAAATGGTTTCAATTAAAATAATAACGAAGTACATGGCCTCCCTACTAGGACACCACTATTATTATAAGAATTACTACTCAGCATGTAGCATTTAGAATCAGTCAGGTGACAGATGAAGTTGCTCAAAAACTCAGTCAAGTCATTGTGTCTACCTTGTGTATGCAGAAGAAAAGAAGAAAACAGACATTTATTAAGCTTTTACTGTATGCAGGACACTGTGCTAATGACATTGTACAGGCTCTGGAAACCCCCTTGACCTCTCCTTGGATCTTCCCACTTGATCTGGCATTTATCTGAGGCTATAATCTTCCCAAATATCCATTCATTATCACTAAGCCCAAATCTGTTAAGCTTAACCTAGCCCAGGCCTTCATTGTCTGTTACCTCAGGATTGCCTCTGGCTGCTTCTCACCCCTATCTAGACCTCATTCTCCCTTGGCCATGTTATCCAGGTCCTTTTCTGTTACCTCATAGTCACCCCAGCCTAGTGGCCATTCTGTGAAAAATAATCAACTTAACAAGAATTCCATCTGTCCATGAGTGAATTTAGAAAAAAAGATTTTTATTTCACAACATTTCTGATGGGTGATTTGGCCTTCAGCCCCTTGTGGAAAAGGGTCCCTTCATGGGCCCAAGCACACACTGCAAGACAATTGAAAAACTCTTTTATAATCATCCTGATTCGAATTTTCTCCCCCGCCAAGAATGGTCAGTATTCCAGGGTTCACAACCTGACAGCACTAAAACTCCTTTCCCAGGTTATATACCTTTCAACTCCTCCCATTTTCATCCTCATGTACTTTATCTTTATTTAATAAATGAAATGCCATACAAAAACAAAATACTTTTAGTCTCTTCACCATTTGCATCAGATAGCAATCGACAAAAGCTGTGAAGTAAAGATTCAAACCCAGTATATTCACGATAAAAAGTCCCATTATCTACTGCTACAATTAGTTCTATCTCTGACATTAGACATCAGTATGACTTCAAATCATGTTTCATATAATTTCCATGGGAACAAAATTCAGTCATCCCTCACAATTCCCATCAAGATCCTCTCTAGACCCCCTCCTCCAATCACACTAGACTACTTGGCAAACCCTAGATCCTCCCACAGTTTTTCTGTACAATATCTACCTCAGTTTCCATTAAGGTGCTCAGATTCAAACTGACTGGCTTTCATTAGGAATACAAATGTTCAGATTCCTCAAGATTTTGGTCAATGTGTCGGATCTTTAATTAATCTTGTTTTTCTTTGGTTGAATGAAGGCTTGGGTCAAATTCATTTGGGCAGGACCCACATTTCAGGGTTCCAGCACCCCTAAACTCCAACACTAAACACTGGGGATAAAAATATAAGCAAAAAAGAAATATAATCCCTGCCCTCAAAGAACTTACGTTATAATGGGTAAGATTAATAAAAGGAAACAAACTTTGCAAGAGTAGAGGTGGAGGTGTCATACAGCAAGTTCATACTGTTGTTTGTTCAAGGTCAAATGGGAAGTTTATACCATGCCTGAGATTAGGAAATCCAAGACTCCTGACTTGAGTTCCAATGTCCTTTCCATTACCCTATGTAGTTAAATGTAATTATTTTATATGCCCTGAGGATATTAATTGGAACCTCCTTTAGATAGAAAAGCACATCACATTTTGTAATAGATATTACAAAAGGAAAACAATTATTTCTCTGGGGTTTTGGTAGATTAAATCATCTTCTCTGCTTGCAGCACAGTGTAGTGTTACTTCTAGGTTCTGCTAGGAGATGAATTTCAAAACCATTTCTGACCAACAAGTCTGAACACGATTTCAGATGATGCTTCTTTTAAAACAACTCAATTCCACACTCTGAAATCAGATCAATGTTGCTCCATTTCTACCTAGGGATTTCTGAAAGGCTCCGTTTTCCTGACTATACTTTACACCTCCAGATTCCAAAACTCATTGCTTAGTTTATTGATAGAGCTCACGTCCAAGCTTACGCTAACGAAATAATTGACCTGCAAGTCAGTTAAGTGCTTGACCTTCTTTAAAAGGCTTCCCTAGAAACCCAGCAACCATGGATTTGTGATGCCAAAAGCTAATGACTGCTTCTCTGATTCGTCACATAGCTGAACCACTCTAAAATTTTTTCGGATATCATTGGCTACATTATTATGATTTGCAATTTCTTCCTATATCTGTAGAATTAAAACAGAAACAGTGTTGGTAGTCCTTCACATACTTTCATGCATAACATTCAGCAGACTATTGTGCCAGTCGACAAAAGTCATGTTTTTCTAATTGAATAAAAGGAGTTGAATTAATATCTTCAACAGGCACAATGAAAACATCTTTGGGTGAATTCTAGTAGTGGTGAGGATGATAAGGAATGATATATGACTTTTTTCCTGCTAGAGTGCTTTATTTTGAGTGACCTAGACCAAAAGCAAGAATATTCCATATAGGAGTATCTATTTTAAAATGTTGTTCCTAGAAATTTTTCCAGGACATTGGTATGTAAAGGAGATCATGGTCAATAGTTTCTGTTGTAGGGATACTTTAGTTATGGCATAATCCATTTGTTGAACTTATAAGGAAATTTTGAGTTTTGTGCTTGCAATAACAAGAATTTGGTGTCTGATATTTTATGAAGAATAGAGAACTTTCAGTGTAATTACTTGATCCAGACTTTCTGCAGTTATGTATTGCAGAGAGTCTACCAGTTCCTTGCAAAGTCTGAATTAATTATTAATTCCAAGTACTTGCAGACTGACCTTTTTGTAATTTCTGGTAGAAATGATCTTATCTTCTATCTTTATTGTAAATTAACATGTTTCTTTAAAGAAAACCACATAATTGGACCATTTGTCTGAAATTCATTTGGTGTCATATTTATGATTCAGGTTGTGTCTTTTGTATATATGCATAGTCTATGTTGGGCATTTTTTTATTTGACTTTTGGATCTTTGCAGATTCTTACATTCCAACAAGAGATAAACCTTTTCAGTACCCATTATGAGTTGCTCATGATGCATCCATGAGTCCAAATTGTTCAAGATTTTCTGTGACTCTTAACACCTAAAACTGTAGATTATACCACCCCCCACAACTGCCTTTACCTTTTACTGTCAGCAGAGTAAACCCAATTATCTTGATGTAATGGTATTTATTTCAATGGCAGAGTAAGGATTTTATCTACAAAGCATTCTCCCCCATAAACGTGTGGTGTCCTCTTTCACATATATACATAAATGTCATTCGGTAAAATGGAATAAAGTGAGAATGTATTAGTAATAAGACTCAGATGTAAGGAAAACATGTAACTAAGGCATCTCATGCCTCCAAGTACAGCATGGCCCCAATGTGCTTTCATTTCTTAGGTTATCCTTTTACTTCTTCCTATGGGCAAACCATTTCTAATGAGATGGTTTTAAGCTAGGTTTAAGCTAGCTGGGATTACTCCTGCCAATAATTCAATTCCAGATTAATAGAGTTAATTATCTCTGGAATTCAGTCAGCTCTCTTCTCAGCTGCCAGAGCTCACTTTTCTTTAGGTGGTTTCTTATCCCACTACTCTTTATGTCTGTGTCTCCCTAGACAGTGTATCCCATTTTCATTTTCAAAAAGGCAACAAAAAGAGAGTCCTATGCTTGGCCATTGAACAGAGCTCTCTGTTGTCTAATTCTGAATTTCTTCATAATCCACAAAGGAGTTAACATGGTTTAAACCAGCTTAGCATTTTGATTAATGCATTAAAACCTCATTAGCTTCCTCTTCTTTAATTTCATCAACTGAGCTTTTGGGCTAGAGGAGGGAAGGTCACAATTCCCCTGTACCACAACAGTGATTGTTACATCCAATAAGTCCATTGATTTGTATCTATTGTCAGTCTTTACTACTGCTCTAGGAAATGGTCTTTTTGTTTGTTTTATAATCATTTCTATACATTTGAATATATTTATCATGACACCAGAGAATTTTTTCTTCTTATTGCTTTAGTAATCACAGATTTTGCAGATCACAACTCCCTCTCCAATTTAAAACAAACAAAAACCTCACTGGAATATTTTTCTGGAGCTAAAAAATAAATCAATATTTATGGACAAACTGGTGATGATCCTCTCTGAACCTGGGAAGGCTGGTTCTTAGGTGACAGACACTCCATCTGTCACTTAGCCTATAAGAGAAGACTGACAACTTTTCATAGAAAATGCAGCCTGGAAACAACTGCTACCTACTGTTGATTCCCCCTGGGGAATCTTTAACATCTGGTTATTGCACAGAAATGGAAAAGGCCCCTGAGTGATTGTGGTAGAATATTGGTGAGAGAACAGAGAGAATAACAAAAATAATGATGAAATATTGATGATGATGATGATGACGGCAATAATAACTAGCCTTTACATAGTGCTTTAAGATTTGCAAAGGGATTTATGATTCTCTCCTTTTGTCGTCATAACTACCATGTGAGTTAGCAGAAGCAGGGGCACTGACACTGTGAAGAGAGTGAGTCAGTAAATATGCATTTATTGAGTGCACACTATATTCCATGCCCTGAAAATGTTAGGACTCAGTAGTAAGATGTTTGTGTAGCATATAAGAAAGAGGAAAGAAAAAGCTTCAGGATGTGGCACTTAGTCCCATTTTCAGCATCTTCTTGACATAGCTGGGATAATTTGGGTTGATTAAGTACTGGAGGGGGCTAGGCTTATGCATCCTATGATTCAGTCTCATGGAATGATCTCAGTCCTTGAGCAACAACAGCCAAAAAAAAAAATCCTAGACCAGCTTGATAGCTTAGATGGAAAACCTAGCCCCAGTGTTAGATTCTGATTTGATTACAGTAATTTCTACATTCAGAGGTGAACAGTTAAAACATTTTAAAAAATATCTGTCCTGGGGAAAAAATGCTCTCAGGACACACTTTCAAATTTAATTAGTGCATTGCTATGATTTTTTAAAAATTTAGACAATCCACAAAATCAAAATCATAATCTGATTTTTTGTATATACTGATATCCTAGGTATAAATGCTTATATTAAAAATTTAGCAGAGGGATCCTTTAGCCTCAGTGCCAGTGTGTGCAGGCTCCATCATACCCTTATCTAACATGCAGCTTGGTAGTAGTTCGTGGAGTATGTGCTAAGCTAATATAGTGCTTTGAAACTTAATATCACTTTTTCTCCCATCAGACAATGAACTCCTTAAAGCAGGGACTGTCTTTTCTCTTTTTTTTATATTTCCAGTGATGAAAACACAGTAGGCTTTTATAAATGCTTATTGAATTAAATTTCACATCTCAATGAAGCACTGGAGGAAAACCTTATAGAAGACAGTGGTATTACTACTATCCACTATTCCAAATTATTATTACCATTATTATATTGCAAAGAAAGTTATAGATATCTTTGTACAATCAAAGCAACATTATACAAGATTGGCATGAAAACAATGTAAGTGATAAATGACCCATAAAATCATCATGAATGATAAGTAGTAGATATAAAATTACTTGCAAATGTAAATGACAACAAAAAGCAAACTATCTTCAACTTTTACCTGTTGTTAATTAGTGCTACTCTGTGGGAATAATTAGGAAGAAGAAAAAAGGAGAGCAAAATCCTTTAATTCTTCCATCTGATAGCCCTTCAATTCTTGAAGACAGACATCATCACCAAATCTTCCCAGGCTGTGCATTACCACTTCATTCAACTGATCCTTACCAATCTGGACGTGGTCCTGGTTGATCTCCTCTTTCCCAGGAACCAAACACCCATTTAACAACTCAGTAATTATGCCCTTCAGCACAGACATGCTATTATATGTTCTGGCCTGGGAGGAATAATGAGGGTGTTTGGTTTCTTTTCAGGGTCCTTGAACTAGGACCAAGAAACTTACATAATCTTCTGTTCTGTGTCTATTGCTTCCTTGACCCCTGCTCTGGCCCCATAATTGTTTTGTGGTCATCACATAAAGTATTCCCAACTTTATGGCGATAGCACTTGGTGAAGAAAGATTAAACAGTACTTCCTTTGTTCTAGATCAGGGACTGAAGGGTACTTAAGAAGACGGAAGACTTTTCTGCCACTCTTGTTCTTTCCTGAAGAAATTAGTGTTCTTGGTGTATTATCTCATTCGAGAATGAGTGGTTGTGTGTGTGTGTGTGTGTGTGTGTAGATAGGAGTCCTAAGGAGGGCAATGTTTGCTTAACCAAATGAATAGCCATCTACTGGTGGATCTGGGTTCAAATATTACCCAAGTTCCTTACTAGCTGTTTGACATTGGGTAAGTCATTTATCTTTTCTGCTTGTTTCTTCCTCTACAAAATGACCATAATAATTATATATACCTCCCAAGATCAAATGGGATAATATCTGAAAAGTGTACTGCAAATATAAAATCACTATAAAAATGCTAGTGATGATGATAAGGATGATGATATAGTGCAATCTAAGAACACAAGCTTAAATTATGAAACCATTCTTCCAACGGTCCCAACCACCGCTTGGATCAATAAGAAATAAATTATTTCCCTAATAGTATTAAAATCCTAATAGTTTTTAATGTTCTCAGAGGCATAACTCAGATAAATTATATTACATTTGGATTGTTCTTCTGTTCTGCAAGTACAATCCAACAGAGGTTATAGTTATTATTAAATTAATAAAAAATTAATGGAATTGTGAATTCATATCTTCCCTAAAGAAAACATTATACTTAGGAATTTATTCTCACTAATGGACTTATGATTTAAACTTTTCTTTCTGTATATTTTAGTTAGATTTCATAATTTCCTTCATTTTTTCTTAGAATTTTTTTAATTTATGAAATAACACAAGCATTTTCTTAATACAGTAGAATAAAAGAAAAGATGAAAATACACATGAAACTGCAAATCTATTAAGTATGGCTTGTTATTCCTTCCAAATATATAATAAAGTTACTATGTAACTTTTTTCCCTTTTTTCTTCTCTCCCACCTCACCCTAAAGATGGCTACCACTAGGCTACATACACACACACACACACACACACACACACACACACACATGATTTGTAAAATCATTCTATATATCTATTTATCAATTCTTTCTTTGGATGCAGATAGTATCTTCCTTCAAAGGGCATTTGTAGTTCATCTGGGTATTCATAATAGACAAAATGATCTATTTGCTCAAATTTGTTCTTCAAACAACATTGCCATTACTGTATACAATGTTTTCCTGGTTCAATTCATTTCATTCTTAATTTTTTCATGCAAATCTATTCATGTTTTTCTAAGATCTTCAAACTCATCATTTTTTATAACAGCAATATTCTGTCATAGTCATATACCATAGCTTGTTCAGCCATTCCCTAATGCATAGACATCTGTGCAATTTCCAGTTCTTTACCACCACAAAGAGAAATTGTTATAAATATTTTAGGACATATAGATTCTTTTCCTTTTTTTTCCACTAATCATCTTTGGAAATAGACTTAGTACTGGTATTAGTAACATTATTAGAACTTGTAGTAGTAATAGTAGCCATCCCAATTAAATTGCCAATTTTTCTTATGAATTAGAAAAAATAGTAATAGCAACATTCATTCAGAAGGACAAAAAGTCAAGAATATTAAAGGGTCTGATAAAAATAAATGTGAAGCAAGGAGGTTTAGCAGTACCAGATCTTAAACTGTATTATAAGGCAGTCATTTTCAAAGCTATTTGGTACTACCTAAGAAATAGAAAGGTAGGTCAGTGGAACAGAAGACGTACAATTTATAGGAGCAAATGAACGTAATAATCATGTATTTGACAAGAATAAAGCCTTAAGTTTGGGGGATAAAAATTCATTATTTGGTAAAAAATTGTTGGGAAAACTGGAATGCAGTCAGACCTAAATTGGGCATAGACCGAAATCTTACATTATTTACATAGATAAGGTCAAAATGGAGACATGATTTAGCCATAAAGAGAGCTTATACAAGAAAATATGAAGTACATAAAACATATTACCTATCAGACTTCTGGATAGGTGAAGAATTTATGAATAAAGAGGTGTAAAATGGATAATTTTGATTACATTAAATTAAAAAAGGTTTTGTACAAATGAAACCAATGTAGTCAAGATTCGAAGGAAAGCAGAAAATTGAGGGGAAGTTTTACAGACAGTTTGTCAGATCTCATATCACAAATATATAAAGAACTTTGTGAAATTTATAGTAATACAAGTTATTTCTCAATTAATATATGGTCAAAGGATATGAACAGGCAGTCTTCTAATGAACAAATCAAAACAATTTATAATCACATGAAAAAATGCTCTAAAGCATTATTGATTTGATAAATATGAATTTAAATGATCTTGAGGTATTATTTTATACCTACCAGATTAACTAAAATAATTGAAGGTGAAATAAATATTGCAGGTGATATGAAAAAAATAAGACACTAATTCACTGTTGGTGGAACTGTGAACTGATCCAACGATTTTGGAGAGCAATGTGGACTTGTGCCCAAAGAGTTATTAAACTGCCTATATCCTTTGACCCATTGATTTTGAACATGATTGCAATTAGTGTAATCTATTATCCTCTCTATATATTTTCTAAGCAATACAATAATAGTAGCTATCATTTGCATTACCATTAAGATTATCAAATGCTTTACAAATATCATGCTCTAGTTGCTGATTTCTTCTAGTTTTCCATAGGTTAATATTGTTCCCAAGAGTTTGTGCATGCATTTATACAAGGGAGAATACAGAGGCAGATCTCTGGGAACCCTTTTTACCAGGAATGGAAAACACATTTGAAGTAATTTCCACATGTTGCAGTCAGGGACTACTTCCCTTACAAGTCATCTCAATCCTGGAATATGGCACCCCTCACCCTAGAAAGGTATTTTCACTTCCTTTCCCTAGAGATTCTCTAGAAGTCTCAAGATTTGGAGAAGGAAATAAACATAGTTACTTTACTTGGGAGGGGGAAATAAAACTAGTTACTGCTAAAAGGAGCAAACTGGCTCTACTACCAATTCTCATTTGATCCCTAATGCCTTTTTATCCCTTTTGCTTGCTACCCTGCCTGCCTGGAAATGCTATAAGGGGAAGAGCAACTTTTGGGGTGAGAAGACTTGGGCTCGAATCCAGACTATTGTGCGTTTTACTTTCAGAAAACCATTTCACTTCTCTGGGCCCCAGGGTCTTCATCTATAAAATAAAGGGATAGGAGGTGGAAGTGGTTGACAAGATTACCTTTGAAGTCTCTGATACCTCCCAAAACTGTGACCGTCTGAACTTAGCCTTTTATGTTTGTACCTTTTGATTGCTTGTCATGTTCTATTTTATACTGTTGTTATTTATGTATGGACTATATCCCTGTAGCCTCTGCTCCAAAGATACCAGATACCAAGATTTATACAATATTTCCTATGGATTAACTCTCTTTGAATAAGCTAATTGGGGGTTAATGATTAAATGGAATAGGGACACTACTTACTGACTCATAACAGTATGTCAGAATGCAAATGATGAGGGCCTGGACCAAGAGAAGAAACATCCTTAACTTCTCAGGATATCCCAGGTACCTTGAGATGTGTCAGCCTGGCTCTGGAATAAAGAGTCAAGCATGCTAGATACACAACTGATAGTAAATATAGATAAATGACAAATGGTAAATTAGATTATTAAGTCCAGAAGAAACTTGATATTATGGTATCTAAGAACACAGAATAAAGAATGATACAACTGTATTTTAAGGATCATTTAGTCTAATATCTTCATTTTGTACATGAAACCTTTGAACCCTAGATAGATATGACCTCCCCAAGGTCAAACAGTATCCTATCCAGTCTGGCCACACCTAGAGATGAGTTTTAGAGTAAGATTCATGATGTGGGGTGACTGGGCATATTTCATAAAAATTACTAGTTACAGTATCTTAGTGGAGAGTACCATAATGTAAGGACCAATACATTAGTCATTCATGAAACATTCATGAAACAATTACCTAGTGTGTAGTTTGTACCGAGGATAAGTGAACCAGTCCCTCCTCTTAAGAAGCTTACAGCAGTCACTGACCTCTACTCCCAATCTCATCACATGTTATGAGAATTGAGACCTGTGGTGTGATGTCTTCAAATAGGGCAATAAATTGATCAGTTTAGCAGTGGAAATAAATTCCCTCATGAATATGTGTAGGATTCCAACTTGCATAAACATGTGGCAGGAGGGTTATCTTTTATCGAGTCCCTTATTATAGGTGCGGCGCGCTCATCCACACTGCCAACTTCAGGTATACGATTAGCTGGAAGGTTTATTACTTCAAATTATAACTTTTGATGAGATGCTAAATTCTTCCTTATAATTATTGCCACCAAGCAGTAATCCACCGCTGCACATTCAATCCCGACCTTTCTTTACATGTGTGATTCATTGAAGTGAATCAGGTAAACAACGTTGAGTGCTGTTAGTTTTAAAGGTTCATTGGTTTCTATTTATTCCTGAATAGTCTGTTACTTAAAGAGCTCAATTAAATATAATGGGTTAAAGTATTAAAAATCTGTTTGATTACCACTATTTACTCAGTGAGATACTGATTAAAGCTTGAGGAACAGACAGGTCTATTCTGGGAGGGTAGGTGGTAAAAGAGATGAACTGTGGTTTATGGAAATTTTTTACCTTATCTTTATGTCTATATCTTTAAAAGGGAATAAATGGAACGTATTGCATCCCTCTTTTCAGGCAGGCTTACGTACAGGCAAAGGGAATACTTCTTGAGTGTAAATTTTTTGTGAATTATCATAATGCTCATTTTCTCACAAACAAAAACGTTTGCCTGTTGAACTCTTGGTCTTTGTTCCATTTTATGAAGAATAAAGAACTTTGCTTACCTAAATGAGTATCCCCATGTAGACAGAGATGCCCATGGAGCCAGAAAGACCTAAGTTCATTATCTTATCACTGACATTGGTTGCGTGGACCTTTAAAAGTTACTTATGTTCTCAATGTTTAACAATTTCCAAAGTGGTTTTTTTTTCTCTAAAAACAACCTCTGTGAAGTAGACACAGCAAATACCACTTTCCCTGATTTGCAAATTACGGAATTGTTACTCGGAAAGGTTAAATCACTTACCTAGGATTACACAGCTAACAAATGTCTTGGGTAGAACTGAAAAATCCAGATATCCTGAATCCAGGGAGAGCCTTCTTTCCACTTTGTTATATCATTAATGTGATCTCTAAGGTCATTTGCCACTAGAACATCTGTTTAAATTTCATGTTACAAAGTTCTTTCTAGCTTCAATATTCTTAGTACTCTGAATTAATATTTAATTTTCTAAGATGCCTTGAAGCTCTAATATTCCATGATTTGATGATGGCCCATATTCCACTCTTTGAAATCTCTTTGTATTATTACCTCCTGACCAGTGTATCTCAGTGTAACTAAGCATTACTTTAATACTTATCAGCACTTTATCACCCATTGATATGAGTGTTTCCTCCATATGATGCCACCCACTGACTCATCTATGCCTTCAAAGTTTTTTACATTTTTGTTCATGCTTTCTTATAGATCCTCCATGCATCCAGGGATGGCACTTATCTTTTAGGTCCTTTCACAGAGAATCAGCATATGGATATGTCCTCAGGGAAATCAAATGAACAAGAAGGTAGACTAAACAATTTCTCTGTTTCCCATGACCTCTCAAACCTTTCCCAAAAAGAAATTACACATTGAAGATAATGTGCTTGATTAAAGTGATGGTTGACCCCTCAACAGTTGATTTCCTTTTCAAAATATAGATCTAAGAACCTGTACAGCAGGGCTTCCTGTGTATATCAGGGTCCTTGCTTTTATACCAGATCACCAGAAAGTTTCAAAAGGATGAGAAAAAGGCTTTTAATAATTTGGATGGATGCTATATAGAAGATTCATCAAAACTTGGAGGAAAAATGAAAATGCAAGGATAAGTTGCGATCGGCAATAGGAGAAGGGATGTTCACTCTAAATAAATTATATATCTATTCAAATAACAGGTTTTTATTAGCATAAATGAAACAATGACAATAGTAATGAATCAGGATGCATGCAAAATCTGTTTTTGTTTTGAGAGTTTTAAGCAATTCGATGTAACATAAGAAAAACTTAAAAAATCAGAGCTTAGAGATATAGCAAGGAGTCTTCAGGTGACTGTTTCTGTAGAAACTGTTAAGAGTCCAGAATGAGTGTGTGTTTCTGTTACAACTTAACACAAAGGAATAAAGCATTAATTTAACAGCTTGTCACTCGATGGAAACTGCTGTCTCCATTTTATTATACTTAAGTAAGGCTGTCATAGAAACCACTATACAATCTAGAGGAGTCCTTTCTATGTCGCATTACCATTCAATGTTGTGTTCTGTTCCTTGGCCATTACACTAAGAAGTGAGTGCCCTGTTTTTTCCCCTGAGGGGCTAAGTCCACGGTTTCTTACCAATCCTCTCTAATAAAGGGGAATGGAAATTTAACCACCTGCTCCTCTGTTCAGAATTTGAGCTTTTTCAAAGTCTAATATGACAGGGCTGTGTGATGGAGGTTTTCAGAGAAAGGCTAAATAAGGGGTCCCTTGCATACACACAATAAACATAAAGCAGAGGAATAGGTGGTTGAACTACAATCATCTTTTATTAGAAGACTTTGCTAAGGAGAAACAAATTTGGTAGAAAATCTACACCTTAATAACATGACAACTACAGAACTCAACGTCTGTGAGGTATATAGAAGTGAATATTTCTTCTTCATGAAGATAATTGAAGAACTTATTCATAAGGGGCAGAAAGAATTGCCTTAGGTGAGAGGGGAGAGAGCACCACCTACCTACTGGGCGTATGCCTCTCTTGGGTGGAATCATTATTCCCTAACAGACTACACCCCAGATTCCCTCAGCTTGTTAGCCTTTGGAACTTCTATGCACCTACCTGAGGTTTCCTAAGTAAATGGATTCCTCTAGCCTTCTAAGCCTAGGAAAACAACAAAGCAAATAAATACCCTTCTGTCCTTAATTCAAATAGTCCTCAGTAATAAAAGCTGGATTGCTGTGATGCTTTAAAGACTGAAAAATTCTTCATAGATATTCTAACTTCAGCCTTATAATAACTTTCTGAAATAGGAAATATAGGCATTATAATCCCCAAATAAAAACATAAAGCAAAACAAAACCCAAACTAAATCTCAGAAAGATTAAATGACTTATTCCTGGTTATATATTGACTGTATCAGAAATGAACAGGTAACACAGTTTTTTGTGTCTCCAAGGTTAGTAGTGAGCCAGGCAACTAGCATTTATTGAGTGCTTATTATGTTCCGGTCTTTATTTGGTCATGTTCAAATTTTCATGACCCTATTTTGGGTTATTTTGGTTAAAGATACTAGAGTGGTTTACCATTTCTTCCTCCAACTCATTTTATAGATGAAGAAACTAAGACGAACAGGGTTAAGAGACTTGCCCAGGGTCACACAGCTAGTAACTGTCTAGGTCAGATTTGAACTCAGAAAGAAGAGTTTCCATGCCTCCAGGTCTGGGACTAGATTCATTATACCCACCAACTACCCCGTTACTTTCTAGGCACTATGCTAAGTGCTGGAGATATAAAGAAAGCCAAAAGACAATCCTAACGCCATAGGAGAAAAGGCCATTGGATTTGGTACTTAAGAGAGCATTGTTAACTTTGAAAAGAGCAGTTTCTGTTGAATGATAGGGTCAGCATTCTATCTACCATATTATATTATCCCTCAAAATACAGAATAGTCAAATTATAAAAGATACAGAATTATTCTTTCATTTTTGCCCCACTCAGTATGTTTATTTAATTCAATTCAATTTTTAAAAAGATAATTAAGAAGAAAGATTTCAAATAAAATAATAACAGTAATTCATTTTATGGAGTCTTTGCTGATTTAATAAGATTCCCTCACAGCAGCACACTGAGATAAAACAATAATAATAATAACAATATAATAGCATTTGCATAATGCCTTAAGATTTGCAAAGAGTTTTACACTTATTTTTCATTCAAGAGTCAATGCACATTTATTATGCACCTACTATGTGCTAGGCTGTGGATATAAATACAGATAAAAAAAGGAAAACAATCCCTGTCCTCAAAGGAACAAGTGATCCAATTGGGGAAGAAAAAAAAGAAAAATGGGTGGGGAGGAAGGGCGAAACAGGTATGGTGGAAATGTCCAAAGTGACTGGAGCAGCATTTTGAACTTCAGCAGCCAGGTGGGAAATGAAACAGGTGAGATGACTCTCCTGTCTCCCTACCTTACTTAGAAGTTGAAGAGGTCATGACTCCACTATCCAAACAGGGGTTACAGAAAGGATCTTGCAAGATGACAATATCAGAAGATTATTCAATCCTTACAATAACCCTTAGGAGGTTTAAAAATGAGGGAACAGATTAAAACAGGTTAAGAGATTTATTTAAGATAGCACTGCTAACTGTAACAGCAAGCAAAGTAGGATCTTTTGCTGTTTGAGTATTAGTCAATCAAGTACCTTTGAATCAATCAAGAGTCTTTAATTAGAAACTATATATATATATATACATATACACATACATATATGTATATATATACATATATATACTTTCTATGCAAATTATAGTTTTAGAGCAGGGATTTTTTATAACACGGATTCCAGGCAATTCTGGGGAAGCCTATCAATTTCTTACTCTCTCCTTCTCTGTATGTACACATATATACATACATACAAATACATATATATGCATATGTATATACATGCAATTATATATATATATACATATACATGCATATATATACCTATACATATGCATATATATGTGTGTATACACATATTGTAGAGAGAACAGTCAGAAGCAGGGCTGAGAAAAGTGACCATGAGGGTACTAGGGGAATTTGCTTATGCGGAGGCCTAACAGAAAGAATGTTTGTGATGCTGGCCCTCTGTTGATTTGTGTTAATTTCTCAGACCGAAACCTTGTCCATTAGTCTTTATGGATGAATTGAGATGATGGTGCTCATAACATGTATCAATATTGTTATAGTTCTGTTAAGTCTTCTTTTCCTAGAAACAGAAGCTGGGAGCAAGAGCCCCTGGAGCCTGCTGTCAGTCAGAAGCAGGAAGAGTTTGGAGTGGAACATCCTCTGTGAGCTGGGACAAGGAGCAGGAGCCGAGAGATGCCTGTGTGTGAACCCAGGCAAGAGCTGGGAGAAGTTGGCCCACGGAGGAGCAGCCGGGGGTCTGGAAGTCAGCCTTGAGTCAAGATGGGACAGGACTTTACTTGGACACTGTATTTGATTAAGAAGATTATTCTTACTGTGACCTAAGGGTGGATGATGTTATATTTTGAAAAAGGTCTTAATTTGGATACTTGGTATGGGATAAAGGATGCTGTTTAATATATATGTGTGTGTATATATATATATATATATATATATACACACATATATATACACATATATATACACATATATATGTATGTATGTCTATATGTGTGTATATATATGTATACACACATATATTATGACATTTTTACTTAAAGATGTTGTTATGAATATTATGCTTTACTTTATCGAATGATGTTTAGTTTGTTGCTGAATAAAGACAACTATATTTTATGATCAGACCCTTGAAATCATTCACAGCAGCGGTCCTCAGGTGTCTGCCTTGAGTGACTTTACGCTAGTAAATGTCCCAGGCAGGATTTGATTTCAGATCTTCCAAATTTCAGAGTATTCTATTTTCTGTGCCACTTAGTTTCACACTGTTATTATCCTTTTTTGAAGATAAAGAAATTTAGGTTTATAGAAGTAAAGCAATTTGCCCAAGATTCATACACAGAATTAATAAATGACAGGCCAGGACTCAAACATAAGTCTTCCGTCTTGTGGCCCAGAGTTCTTTTAACTCTTCCATGATGCCTTTCAAAACACATCATGGTGAACTTCGCACAGGTCTTAGGCATCTTCTTTTTTTAAAACCTTTCTATTCACCAACAAATCTATTTACTTTTAAACGTCTGCTTTGTTTTGTGCCTGTTGCTGAGAATAAAAAAGACAAAAAATGCTCTTGACCTCCAGTATTCTTCCTTTTGCTGGGGGATATACAGCACAAACACAAAGAAATCTTTCAACACTAACATTTTTAGTTGAGAGAAGAAAGGCTATTAGGGAGAGAAAGATTAGATTCTGTTTGCTTATGTTTAGAGGGCAGAAAAGAAGTAATGAGGGATTCTCCTTCTCCTCTACCATCCCCTCTCCCTCCCGTGCTTTTAGGATTTTAGAAATCTAGAATTGTTGGATGGGCCTCAGAGACTTTTTAGCATTCACCTTCCCCATTTATGGACAAGAAATTGACCCTTAGAGAAGTTGTGACTTGTCTATTGTCACATAGCTAGTATGTAAATTTCAGAAATGAGATTTAAACAGTTTTTTTCTGACTCAAGTCCAGCACTTTAACCTATATGTTCCAGGATTCTGAGTCCTTCTTCCAATTTCTGATATTATTTTGTAATGTTATATTTAACTTTGATTTACCAATGTATGTGTGTATAGTTTCCATAGTAGAATACAAGCTTCTTGATGTAAGGGATTATTATTTCCCATAGGATCTCACAATCTCAACATCCATAAAAGTGCCTCACACACAGGGCTATGGGATTGGGACTGCGCCTGAGTTTTCATTAGAATAGAGAACTCTCATCAAGAAAACTTTTTAGAAATTCAGGTTGGTACTTTCTCTACAAACTATAATCTTAGAACAGGGATTCTTAGCCTTTTTTTTTCTTTATATCATGGATTCCAGGCAACTCTGGTGAAGCCAATGAACTTGTTAGAATAATGTTTAAACATAAATGAAGAGGATGACAAATTTAAAATAGAAGTTAGTGAAAATATTTTTTTTCTTTTCATCTGAGTTCATGGACCCCCTCAAATCTCTCCACACTTGCCTTGATGATCCTTAGCTTAAGAACCTATGTTTTAGAGCATTGCCTAAAACGTGAAAGATTAGGGATTTGTCCAGAGTCACATAGCCACATGTTTCAGAAGCAGAAATTGAAAATAAATGTTACTGGTTTGAAGACCAACTCTCTCTCCTTTATACCAAATTGCCTGGAACATAAGTAGGGTCATAAAAAAGATTACTGAATTCATGAATAAATGTAATTGTGTGTTGCTGCTTAGTTGTGTTCAGTCATGTCTGACTGTGTGACCCCATTTAGGGTTTTCTTGGCAGAGTTACTGGAATGATTTGCCATTTCCTCCTCTACTTAATTTTATAGAGGCAGATTTCAGTTTGATGTAAAGAAAACCTTCCTAACAATTCGACCTATCCACAACAAGAATGAATATCCCGTAGAGGAGGGGAGGTTTTAGGTGTGTAGCAATTTAGACCTCAATGGAGGTTTTTGGGGCATTAGATTAGATGGCCCCTTGCTGTGGATATTGTAAAGGGAAATCCAACTCAGGAATGGATTAGCTTCTGAAGTGTCTTCTAATTTACATTCTCTGATTTGGATCCTTATTGATTCTGAGGATTAATGACAATCCACCAAAGGAATCCTCTGCTCCCTCAGTCAGATTTCAAGGTAATCCTGAGTTCTCAATGTCTTTGCTAGCACATTGTGAACTCTTCTATGTTTTATTAAGCTGAAAAATGTTCATGTGTGGGCTCTGTTGTAAATGTTGTCTGAGAACCAATACAGAAAGACTCATCTCCAGAGGGTTGGTGAGGCAATTACGATGATCTGGGCCACAGAAGCTAATGAAGGCCTTCTCCTAAGGTGAAGAGAGGTTTCTATCTGGGTGGGCAAAAGCAATACTCTTACTAGCAGAATCACAGATGTTTTGCTGTTTTGCTAGGAATAGGGAGAAAGCTATGGGGAAAAGCAATATCCAGGAGTATTCTTGAGACTTCTGTTAAAGTAACCATGTTCTACAAATAAAACTGCAAGCAAAACCTTCTCTACTTAATTTTCCAAGCCCTAATTTGTAACACTTATATTTTGCTCTGCCTCAGGATAAATTGCTTAAGATTGGCCTAAGTGTTCAAGTCTTCTTTCTCCAGTTCTGATGTGAATTGTGGTCAGTAAATTGACGAGTCCTGACGCAGGTTTGCCCAGCTTCTCCCTTTTTGGTTCAGAGGAAAAAAAGTATTGCTTCTTTCAATTGATTCACCAGGATAACTGAAAGTATTTCCTATCACAGAGATGGTCACAAAACAGCTGTTTGGACCTATGTCAAGTCTGTGCTCCAAGCCCCTGGTAAATATTTTCCAGATGTGATAACCACAAAAGGAAGACCACCTACAGTACCTCCTACTAAGTACAGACCTGAATATTGAGATAGTAGTTTGCTTTCGTGCAATAGAACATGAATGAACATAAGGATTTATCTTTGGGGGGAAGGAAGTTAAGCACAGGACTTGAAGTCAAAAGTCCAGAGATTTGGTTTGAACTTTTCCAGTCTCTAGCTACATGACTTATATCCAGTTACTCCATCTCTCTGATCTCAGTTTCCTCATATGTAAAACATCTCAAAGAGCTACAGGAACAAAGATGAATTAAAGAATATAGAGTGCTTTCTGAACATACATCTTTATATAAATTCTGCTTCTGTTCTTAGCATTATTAATAGACTCCCCTTGATAGAATAGCTAGAGTTTTAGCTATTATTTTTCTCCTTACTGTTAGACATACATAGGCATTTTAGAAACATACTTTCAGATGTGGGGATGTGAGCTAGCCTGAGTTCAACTCTCATCAGTGATAGTCAACCCCTGGTAACTTGAAAAATTCAGAACTTACCATCAATATCTTACAGGCTCATACAGATAAAAATAGAAAAACTGAGATCTGTAAAGGAGCTCTCTTCAGGGCTAATTCCCTTTGGCCCAAGGCTCAGATCAGTTGTTTGAAAGGAAATAGAGAGACTCAAAACACAAGGAAACAAGGATTGCCAAATCTTATCAAGTTGGAGTTCTAGTACAGAATGGACACAAATGTGATTTCTTTAGCGTTCTCTTTCTCAGAGTTACTACCCTCCAATTAAATCTCCACCAGGAAGGAGAGAGTCTAGGTTCCAGAATAGACATGGAAGGACAGTTTGTGTTACTATACGCTAATCTTGAGTGGTAGGCATGACTTCCTTCCTCAGCAGCAGGAGTCAAGGCGCAAGCGGTCCTCAACCTATATTCAGACCATGAATTGCCTCTGTATCTTATGGAGACTAGTAGGACATATAACACCACTAAGCATTAGACAACATGAGAAGTATCTCAGATCTGACAATTAGTATGTGACTTTAATCAAATCATTTTCCCTGTTCTAGCTTTAGTTTCCTCACCTGGAAGTTGGGGATAACCATAATTTAAGTTTCTTATGTCAAAGGACTATTATGAGAAAGGCTATTTGTTAAACTCACAATACCAAAGAAATAAAAGCTATTAATTAAATTACAAGGATTATTAATCTGAAGTTCCTGAACTTTTTAAAATTTGTTGATGAATCTATTTCAATATAATTATTTTATGCATTTGAAAATATCACTCTGAAAAGAGTACAGTATGTTTCACCAGACTTTCACAGGGTTCCATGAGCTATATAAAAGAGGTTTAAGAATCTCTGAAAAAGAAAGGGAAATATCAAATAAATAATATCTGGCATTTGACCCTAAGACTTAACAAATATGTCTAAGTGCATCACTGAATTTAAGAAAGCACAAATGCAATGAATTAAGAAGAAAAAAAATCTGCAATTTTGATTCCACACTTTCTTAAAATCACTCTGTTGTGATTTTTTTTTGTCAGAAAGGCAGTTAGTATTTTTTTTTTAACTGAAAACACTGGCTTTATGGAGCAAACTTCCATAGAATATACCATATCTCTCTAAATTGGACTGAGTCTATCAGATCTATGAAGAAGTTAGCATGCCACAAGGAACTGTCAGCTACCACCATGTTAAAAGCTATAAACACCAGAGACCTAGTTGATAGCTTCCACCTTGATCATGCCATTCTCGTAGGAAACACTGAAATACACACACACACACACACACACACACACAAATGGTCAAAGGAAAAATGAATCTTGACTAATTAGTGCATCATTCTAGAGTTATTATGGTCCCTAACATTAATTTTTTTCAACCTTCTCAAATGACAAATATGGAAAACTGATGCTCTAATAGGAGAAATGATTTGCCTAATTTCATGCAGTCACACTGATACCATATTTGGTTCCTGCTCTGTATTCTAGCTTCTCTTTTAATTTTTCCTCTAATCTCAACGTTAGGTGACATAAACTAACACATAAAGCTACTGGTTATTTTCTTCTTAGTTTGATTGTTTTTAACATGTTCATTAAAAGAATGAGGAATAGTGATTGTCAGTACCTGTCAATAGCAAATTAACCTTTGCAGTAAGTGTTGATCAAACACTTGATGAGAATTTATTGAGTCCTATTTTCTATGCTGGGGGATGGAAAAAAAAAATAAAAGTCATGGTCCCTGCTCTGAAGCAACTCAAGATCTGCTCAGGGACACAAAAGTAATGCACAATAATACAACAGCAAAAAAAGACACCCTATTTAATGAAGAACCTTATTGTGCAATATAGTTTAAGCTCTTTGACTTAACATTCAAGGCCTGCTATAATCTGCTCCTAATTGATTTTCTAGTTTTATCTCCCACCCACCACTTTCATTTATTCTCTTCTCCAGCCAAAGCAGACTTCTAGTCAATTTCAGAACTTCATTGTTCCTGTGACTCCAGGCACCTAGTCCAAAATTTCCTGTTAATGTGAGATGAAATTTATTCAATAAGGGTCAAGAAAAGTATCTATGTCTTACAAGACATAATAAAAATGTTTACCTATGTGAAAATAAATGACTGAGAGGAGAAGAAACATTTTGATAAAGATGTATGCAGAGAAAAACTGAGACCACAATATATTGGGCATATGTCATATGTCAAGTGCCCAAAAGGAGGAAATATGTAGTGAATTCTAGAAATAGGTCACAAAGTTTACATGGAGGCATTATATAAGAGGGATGAGGTATTTCATCTAATTTACACAACTGTATGATCTTCATATCTGTCAAAAAGCAAAGAGGTTAAACAGTTCTTGAATTGCTATGCTGATAACTGAGTTCTTTAAAACATACAGAAAATAAAGAAATTCTTTTGACCCAGCAATACTTCTTCTAGGACTGTATCCCCAAGAGATCATAAAAACAGGAAAGGGTCTCACATGAACAAAAATATTGATAACAGTATTCTACGTGGTGGCCAAAAACTGGAAATCAAGGGGGTGCCCATCAATTGGGGAATGACTGAATAAATAATGGTATATGAATGCAATGGAACACTATTGTGTTATGAGAAATGATGAACAGGAAGATTTCAGAGAAGCCTGGGAAGACTTATATGAACTGATGCTGAGCAAAAGGAGCAGAACCAGGAGAACTTTATGCACAGCAACAACCACAGGGTGCGAGAATGTTTTCTGGTAGACTTAGAACTTCATTGCAATGCAAGGACTTAACTCTTAAGGCAAAATGCCTTCCACATCCAGAGAAAGAACTGTGGAATTTGATCGTGTAATGCAGATCATTTTCTTTTGTATTATGTTTTGGTTCATTTTATAATTTCTCCCATTTATTTTAATTTTTCCATGCAACATGACTAAAGTGAAAATGTGTTTAATAGGAATGTATGTGTAGAACCTATACAAAATTGCATGCCATCTCAGGGAAGAAGTGGGGAGGGAGGGGAAAAGGAGGAGGAGGAGGGAGAGGGAAAAATTGAAGTTATGTGGAAGTAATTGTAGAACAGTGAAAACAAATAAAACAATAATTTAAAAAAAAGAAAATAAAGAAATTGTAGTGGATGCCTGTCAATTGGAGAATAGCTAAATAAGCTGTGGTATACAGTTGTGAAGGAATATTACTGTGCTATAAGACATGATGAGCTCAATGATTAAAGAAAAACAAGGACAGATTTACATGAAATAATGAAGAGTGAAATGAATAGAAGCAAGAGCAATATTACTTTAAGAACAATTTTGAGTAAATAGGTCATTTTGACTGCTACAAATACTCAATTTAACTACAAAGGCTATATGAAGGATGATGCTATTTTCATTCATAGAAATAAGTGATAAATAGAAGAATATATAGAATGATTTTACATACACACACGCATATTAACCATCTCTAAGGTGGGGGAAGGAGGAAAAAAAAAGAAATTTACACAATAACTATTACATATTTAAGCAAGTTGTACACAATAGATTTGCAGTTTCATGTAGAATCACGTTTTTGTTATTATTATACCATTATGCAAAAGATTATTTTATTCATAGATTAAAAATAAGATAAATACAGATTAAAAAACACAGAAAAATAAAAACAAAAGGAAGGCTATTCAAAAGTTGATGGTGATTGATGATAAAGTGTTGATAAAATATAAATGAAAGAAAGCTGAAAGTGACATGGTCTGATTTGTTACCTAGATTTTAGGGAAAAAATTTCAGATAATTCAGAAGAGGTATAGGTAGGACCTGACAACCTAAAAGTTTATCAGCATAAAACAGATGAGATAGATTAAAGTATGAACTTCTAGGGACACAAATACAAATGGACTCTCTCATGAATAACAAAGGAAGGCGTGACATAAAATAAACAATCATGTAAATGTACCAAACTAACCCGCTAAGATGATAAAAAGAGACATGTGGAGAGGCAAGCAAGGAAAAGTAATAGAATGAACCCACACTGTCTTCTTAGATTAGTATTTAAAGATAAAAAGATTAAAGCAATCTAGATCTAGCAACAAATTCTGATGACAGCAAAATATATTTTGAGGTTGATTTTGGCTCAAGGCAAAAATATGAAGGAAAGGACAGTTACTTTTATGTGTGGGATGAAGATGATGGGTGATACAGAGAGTGCAGGACTACTCAGCCCTTATTTTGGTTCATTTTGCCTACCAGACAGACAGATTTTCAGATGGAAGGGCACTAAACAAAACAGGATAATGACATTATAAACTAATTATTCAACTTTTTCAAAAGTCATTGTTGAAATTATGGTACAGCCCAGTTGATTTATTTTCCCCCTTGGCCACGCAACTTATGATGATCAGCAAGCAGGACAAAAGGTAGGGAAGCTGTGATCTGTGTTATTGGAAGGAGAAGCCACAATAATCAAACCATAGATTCAAAAGAATACTAATACATAATGTATTTGGTGTTAAAAATTGTTTTAATATGTAATTGGGGGAAAATAAAATATTATTCAGTTTTTTAAAAGAAAGAAAAGTCTTATCACAAACATAATAGAAAGAACCTTTCCTTGTAGGGAGGTAGGGAATGTTGTTCTGTTGTGGAAAGGGTGCTGTACTGGTAATCAGTCTATATCACAAATCAACTATATAATATATATGTAACTATATATTATTATATAATATTTATAAGTATATATCATATAATTATATAATTCTATATAGCTATATCTCTGTATATGTATGTGTATATATGTGTATACATACACTAATTGAATAATTAGTTTATATATATATATATATATATATATATATATATATATATATATATATATATATATGTCCTGTTTTGAGTTATCTCTTGTATAAAATGAGGATTTCTACTAGAGGCCATCTGAGATTTCACCTAACTCCAAAGTTCTCCAGTTTCTTGGCATATGTTGATCAGAGGAAGAAACTAGGCTTTTTTAGCCTGGAGTAGAGTTAGTTAGGTTAGGGCAGGAAAGCTATCTCCAGGCATTTGAAGGGCTATCACGTTAGAGAGATCATCCTTATTCTGCTTGGTCCCAGAGAGAAGAACTAGAAGTAATATGTGGAAAATGTCAAGTTACAGAAATTGAATTTGACTTGGTAGAAGTGGGGGAAGGAGCCCACATTTATATAGCACCTACTATGTGCCAGGCACTGTGCAGATCACTTTACAAGTAGTACTTCATTTGATTCTCATAACTCTGAGAGGTAGTGATGTTATCATCCCTATTTTACAGTTGAATAACATGAGGCAGACAGAATTTAAGTAACCTAGTAAATTTCTGAGGTCAGTTTTACATTTGGATCTTTCTGACTCCAGGCCCAGCACTTTGACCACTACTGTCCCCAGACGCCTAGGGAAACAAACCATCTTGTAACATTAGAGCTGCCCAAAAGCAGAACAGTCTATTTAATGAGTGTGCTCCCCCTCACCAGAAGCCCTCAAGTCAAAGCTGTGAATCTAACTCTGAATCCTTAGTTTCCTTCATCCATAAAGGAGGCATGATCCTCCTTGCACCTTTTTCAAATTACTGTTAGAGTAAGGCTTTGCAAATCAATTACTTAATTGGTCAATCAACATACCTTTATTAAATGACAATTAAGTGCCAAGCTTTGGGCTAGCTGCTCTGATCTGTATATAGATGTCCTGCATACTAAAGAGAGGACTCCTGTTTTGTTTCTTTTTGTTTTTGTGGTGTGTGTGTGTGTGTGTGTGTGTGCGTGTGCGCGAGCATTTAAGCCATGAGAAGGTTGAATTTTCTCCACATTCCCTTCCCAACTCTGAGGTTCTATGCTTTATTCATGTTTTTCTGCACTGACTCTCAGTTTTTCCCAAAGAAGTTAGGTCTGATCTTTTCTTAAATGAATCCATTTTTGGAGCAGTTCATCTTGAGGTTATGATCAGTTGCTCCATTCTAGTTCAAGATTATTTTTTTTCCAGTTTTATTTCTCCAGCTCTCATGTTGGTGACATCTCTGTCAACTAACTTCCTTTAAATGTTAACTCAAATGAAACTGAAGTGGAGTTTATTAGCTGCATGCTAAATGAGGATAGGCTTGTTCTCTTTTCTAATATGCCTGGAGCACTCTTAAGAGTGCCGATGCTCTCACACTACTGTGACAGTTATTCTAGTTAGAAACAATTCTGTTTATGTGCTCAGAATTTCATTTTTTGGCTGCTTCCCTATAAAGACATTTGCAAGAAAGAAGATAATGCTGCTAAATTCATTTATCATAGCATAGTAGAAAGAAATCTGGAAGAGAAGTCAGGAAACTTGCCTTCTTGCTCTGCCACTCATTAACTGTTTGACTTTGGATAAGTCGCTTCACAACAATTGCAACCAGTTATTTCTCTGAGCCTCAGTTTCCTCATATTTGAATGATCTTTTTTTCAAATGGATATTAGGATTAGAGAAAAACCTTCCAAGCAACTAAGGTTCTTCTTCACATTCATTATATTTGGGGGTTGGGGGTGGGAAGGAAAGACAGAAAGCTAAATGAAAAATGATGGAGGGGTTGTGAGAAAACAGGCACACTAATGTACTATTATTGCAGCTGTGAATTCATGCAGCCATTCTGGAAAAATAATTTTCTATTATATCTCCAAAGTCAGTAAGCAGTACATTCTCTTTTAAACAGTGATGTTACTCCTAGGCTTATTCAATAAAGAGAGCAAAAGGAAAAAAAAAATAAACACATAAACATAAAAATATTCAGCCCAGACCTTTTTTCTAGTATCAGAGTTAGAAACTAAGGGATTCTCCTTCAGCTGAGAAATAACTAAATGAATTATGGTACATGAAAATAATGGAATATTATTATGCCATTAAAATTATGAAAGGAACAATTTTATGAACCATTATGAAAATCTGGGAAGACTTGAATAAATAGATACATAGTGAAATGAATAGATATAGGAGAAATGTTAAAATGATAACATTACAAAGATTTCAAAGTTTTTTAGAATTTATCAGTCATGATTCCAGAAGTCCAATGATGAAGTATGCTACCCATTTCCTAATAGAAAAATGATTGACTTAAGATTCAGACTGTGACACATTTTTGGACATGACCTTTGCAGGAACAAATATGCATATTTGTTACAAATATTTTTATTATTTTTTTCTTATTTTCAGTGGTGTGGTGAGAGGGAGAGCATAATAAAACTAAATAATTAAAATCAGATAAAGCATAAAAAGTAGTCAACCAATAAGTTAAACATTTATTAAGCCCCTATAAGTCCTTCCCCATTTCAGTTCATCCACCACTTAGCTGTCAAAATGGTAGTCCTAAAGAGGTAGTCCTAATCAAATTATCCACTCCCAAGCAAATTTAGTGATTCCCTCTCACCTCTAAAAAAAAAAAAAAAAAAAAAAAAAGAATCTCTGTGACATTCAAAGCCTTTTGAAATCTATGTCTTCCCCTTCCTTTCCAGCTGTCTAATACCTTGTAACCCACCTCATAGTCCTGGATGTAGTGATGCTGGTCTCCTTTATGCTACTCAAATAAGGTAATCTATCTCCTGGATCCAGGCATTTTCTCTGTTACCATCCTTGTAAAATATACCTTCCTTATTTCTACCTTTTGTTGCCCTGGCTTCCTTCAAGTCCTACCTAAAATTTAACCTTCTGCAGGAAAGCTTTCAAAATTCCCCTTAATGCTAGCCCTCCTTTGTTATTTCTCAGGTCTTATATTTGCTATTCATATTCTAACTTTCTCTGTCTAAAGTCCCTGTTCAGCACAGATCTTCTATATCTTTTGTACTTAAGTTTTATTATCTCTTTTGTCTCTAGGCTTTAAGATACTGTTATATGTTCTACACCTTCTATATTCTAAGGTCCCTTTCCCACAGGACAATTTTATGTTCTGTGTTTCAACTACCCTAAGCTTTCAATGATCCTCTGAAATGATACACAAGGAAAGGAACTTGGACTGAATACATATAAATCCCAAGAACCATTTGTTGCTAGCTTGAGCAAGCATGATACATACTCAAAACTTCTTATGTGAAAATAAATTTCAGTAGTAGACAGTCAGAAAGCAATTTGCTGTGAAATCTTAAAATAACCACCCTTATACAAGAGTTTCATGTATTTTAATTTAAGTAGACTCCTCCAAAAAACAGGCAGGAGGCATATGTGTATGTGTATGTGCATGCATATATATGTACATATGTATGTATCTATATACACAGATATGAACATGAATTTATGTGTTATATGCATATATATGTAAAATTCGTATTCTGATTTTTTTTTTTACTGTGAACAAAATTGGAATCACTTGAGAGCTGCACTAGTGGGGACTTTTTGTATCACTTACTCTAAATCCCTCATTTTATAATTGAGAATGCTGAGACCCAGAGAGGAGAAGGTCCAAGGTTTCACATTGAATTAGTATCCAGGTCTTCTGATCTCTAGGTTTACATTCTTTCTACTTTAACAGAGTCTGATATAGGAAAAAAAAATAGATACATACATACATACATGCATACATACATAGTCATGCCAAGATATATAAATAAAAATACTATGTCTGTCCTTGCCACTAAATTTCACTCCAGTAGAACATAAAATCTTCAAGGATGAGATCTCTAACCTATTTGTTGACTAGCCTTGCACACAACAGTCGACTGGATTGAAATAGAATCTAATGGTCATGTGAAATTGGGGAACTTACCTTTTTTAGGTTTCAGTCAATTTATCCATGAAATAAGAGTCTTGCACAAAAATGATGTGGTAGATAGCTTTCTGCTCCAAAAGTCTATGATGTTGTTCTTGTGATCACACAGTCAAGGAAGAAATTTTTAGTTGAGACTATACCAGAATAACTATTAAGTGATTAGTGTCTTGAAATTTTATCTAGTCCTGTTTTTTTTTTTTGCTTTTTAAAAAAATAAAATATAGCAAGGATAGTCTTATTAGTTACAGATAAAGGTGACCCATTTCAGAACTTAAATTGTGAACAAGAGTCCAGTCTTTTATTTTTATCAAATAATATTAATATACTTACATTTCATTTGTGTCTGTCCAATGGGGGGGAAAAAGGTGAAATGCTCTTTATGAGGAAAAAGTTAAGATAACTAGCCATTCAATCCTGACCTATCACATGAACCCTGCAACTGCACCTGAATTTGCCCTTCTATGCTCAACTCACTTTGCTCTCTATGCAGTTAGTCAATAAATATCTCAAGAGTGTTTATTATTTCTGTGCTAAAAACTGAAGACAGAAAATCCAACAACAAAAAAAAAACAACAAAATGTGATCCCTGTCCTCAACGAGCTCATATTATAATTAGAGAAACGTAAGTCTCCACTTTAGCAAAATATTTTATCTCTCACCCCCTACTATTTCTTATGCTTCCCTGCTACCAAATCTTTTCTCATACTATTATCACCACGTTGACTGTCCTCTCTTTTCAAACTCTGTACAACCGTAAAGTATCAAAACCATGAATTCTCTAGCCCTCAGTGTTCTCTGTTTCCTCTAAATTTATAGCATGTATCATCCAAATGTATTGTCCAATTAATTGGGAATGTTTCCATTCATGTAGGAATTTATATTCATTCATTTTCATATTACATTAATTCATTCGACCCTCACCCCAACACAGGGAGATATGTATCACAAGTGTTATCCAAACCTATTACACTGGAAGAAATGAAGGCTCAGAGATTCACTGTGCATGAAACACTTGTCTGAGATGTTTCAGAGGAGATTTATGCCCAGATATCAGTTGGACCAAATGACCCCTAGGACCCTTCCAACATAGCAAATCTATTATTATCTATGTAAGGTTATGGCTTTTTCAGTTCCATCTGAATTCAGGAACCAAACTGATTAAGTCTCACCTGTAAAACTTGGGTCTACTGAGTCTGTCATTCCCCAAATAAAAGAAAACTTTTTTCCACTTTCTGTCTAAAGACTGTTCAGAAATATCTGGGCAATTTTATAAGAAGATGCCTCTGCTGATTTATTTTGATGCTAGAGATTAAACTGAGAGAGCTCTGGGAGGTGATAAGATTGGCCAATATTGATTTTAGCTTTGCCATGTGGGTTCAGGCAGCTCTGACTCAGTGGGCAATAAAGAACAGGCAGACTTGAAACAGATGAAACACTTCCAGACAACAAGCTCTCACGCAGTCCAGCTATCCACCTCTGGTTTTTCCTGAGAACTGCTGGTTGTTACTCATGAGCCTGGCACACCAACAAAGAAACACACAAAAAATATAAGTCCATAAAATGAGAGAATGCTAAACCTGGAAACGAATCAAAGATGGCATCCTGGCTTAGCCCCAGAGAATATGAAACACACTTCCATTCAAGAAGCCTGGATAACAGTGTCTGGTCTACACCAAATCCCAGAGTGCATTTCTGGCATGAGAGCCCCAGCTCAGGCCCTCCTCATTTCATACAACTTCTTCTTTGCTGTCTTCTCTGTTTCCAGGTTCTCCTCCTTCCAATATGTCCAGGACACTCTGTTCCCAGATGAATTTTTCTAAAATTCTGTTTTCATCTTGTCACTGCACTGGCCCAAGAACTGACAGTGGCTCCCTATAATTGTCTACAATATCTAGTTTAATGTGTTGACCTTGAACTATCTACCCAGTCTTCCATCTCCTCTCCCTCCCTCCCTTCTTCTCTCTGTCTCTCTCTTTCTCCTTCCCTCCTTCCATTCATCTTTGGTTATTTACCAAAGGTTACATATGTGCTTAGATTTCCTGGTCCCCTAAACTAATGCTTGTCCGTTTCACAAAATCCTCATCTCCTCTGTAAATATCTTCTATGTAACTTGAGGTTTTCATGGTACCTCCTCCAATACAATGATGGCTTTTCTGAGGATAGGGATTTTTGGTGTTTTTGTTTTCATATGTTTATTTGTCTTTCTATGTATCCTCAGTGCTTAGCACAGTGCCAGAAACAGAGTAAGTGCTTAATGAAATTTTATCAATAGACTGTCCCTGAACCTCAGCTCATGTATGTTTTTGGATTGTTGCAATTTATAATTATTATTTTGCTCTGTGCTTGTTACTGAGTGATAGGCTATTGAAAGAGGAAGTGAATTTAGGTATTATCTAGTTCAGATTCCTCACTAAATAGCAGAGGAATAAGAGCCTTAAATAAGCTAAATGATTTGCTAAGATCTTTTGATAAATAAGAGAGGCAGAATTTAAACTTAGGTTTTATGACTCCTTACCCACAACTGGTTGCCCTCCACCAATTTTCTCCTGAAATAGATTTTACATCTGTTTCTCCAACTAGACTACATACTCCTCGAGGGTGGAGATCATGTCTTACATTCTTTTTTTTTTTTTACCTTTGATCATAGCTATAATTACACTATCCTCACAGGCAGACACCAGTGCATGTGTCATGAGGTTATACTCATTTCCATGAAATATAATTAAGGAACTCTGTGCCAGACTTTGGAATAAAATCATAACAACAAAAACTGAAATTAATAAAAATATAATAAAAAAATAATAAAACAAAAGCAATCATAACTAGCAACTGCAGAGAATTTTAAGCTTTATAAAAGACATTCAAAACATCCCTCCTCCCTGTCTCTTTCTCTCTTCTCATATAGCTTCCATTACAGTCATCACTTCTCTACTTGTTCTGCACTCCACAATTTCTTCTCTATTTAAGTCTTTCCTTCTATAAAAATATTTTTTTAAAGTGAAAATATAACTATGTCACCCCTCTCCCATTAAATGAACTCTGTTGGCCTCCCCATTTCCTCTCTAATTAAATATAACATCTTCAATTTGACATTTAGCCTTTCACATTCCAGTCTACCTTCTCTGTCCTCTAATCCTTTATGCCCTATCACATACTCTCCCATTCAGTGACACTGGCTTACTTACAATTTCTCAAATTTTACATTCTACCTCTCTTCTAAATGTCACTTCATTTAGCTATCCCCACATGCCTAGAATGTTCTATCCTCTCTCATTTCCCTCTTCGCTTACCTAGTTTCTTTTAAAATTCTCCTCACATCCCGTCTTCTGCTTTAGGTCTATCCCTTTTTTCCTTTCATCCAGTGACTTTCCTCTGAAATTCCCTTCCAGCTTCTCAGTCTTTATTATGTAATATCCTCATTAGAATGTGAGTTCCTTAAGGACAAAGGACTGTGCTTTTGTTCCTCTTTGTATCTCCAGCATTTAGCACAGTACCTGAAACATAGTCTTAATAAATGCTTATTGACTGACTTTCCTCATAATAGCCCTGGGAGACGTGTAGAACATGTTTTAATATCCCTATTGATAGATGAGGAAATCATAGCCAAGAGATATAAAATCATCTCCCCAGTGAAATGTACGTGGTATGTGCCAGGACCAAGATTCAAATCCAGAGCTCCTCTCTCTTTGGCCAATGTTCTTTACACTAGAGCTCACCAACTTTCATAAGGCACATGTGACGGAAAATGTGGTCAAGGTGATGAGGTAGAAGTATGAGTGTCATTTTGGCTGTATTGATATTTCTCTAGCTTGTTCAGAAGGAAATACCTGCCAAGAAACCTGTGAAAAGTCAGTGTGATGGGTAGAAAAATATTCTTGCAGAGATGTTCTTAGTGGATGGCAAGATGCCAAGGTAAAAGTGTATGGGGAGACAAAAGTTCACCTTATGTGGATGTGAAGGATGTTCTTTTGTCTGCTATTTAGTTTGAAGCTTTTCCCACTGAAAAGACTCCTCTTCACTCCTCCCACCTCCAACATCCAAAGAACTCTAGTGGTATCCACAAATAGCGCCTGCAAAGCCAATGGAAGGGGAAAGGAAAGCCATGAGACCAGTACTAATTTGCATGGCCGTAACTCATCATCCTGGTGAGCAGTCAGAAGCAATTTACAATTAGCTTTAAGCAATCATGCAACATCTTCATAAATGATTTGCCCAGGCACTGACCCAACAGCTTGTGCTGGATGACAATCACTGTTAAGGGACATGGAGGTCTCATTGGGAAGAAGAGAAGAACTACTGCGTTTGCTCCTTATGGGATTGTATCATGGTTATCTGACTGAGTGTCCAGGGGCTGATGATGAAGAGCAGATTACATATAACCCTGGCATCTCATCTTTCTCCCTTTATGTACTGGCATTTGAGTCCTTGTTTTGATTAGATGCCTTTGGAAGAGGATCAATGAAGCATTCCCTCTGTGTAATTTACAAAGTTATACCCTAGAGGCATTATACAGTTTAGATAAGATATGCTCCCTCCCTTTTAGAGGATATAGTGGATCCAGTTCAGGACCTAGAGTCTGGAAGATTTGAGCTTGAATCTTTCTTCAGACACTAGCAGTAGTATAAGCCTAGACAGGTCACTTAACCTCTGCCACCTCCATCCATAAAATGGGGGAAATAATAGTGCCTAGCTTGTCGGTTTATTGTGAGGACTAAATGAGATAAAACCATTTTCATACGTTAAAGTAGAGGTGTTAAATAAAAATGAAGGTTACTGAACCATAAATAAGGATCTCTATGGGTGCATATTGACTTAGAAAACCACATTAACAGTATCTATATTTTACTATATTTATTTTCAATAGCTAATAGTCAATAAACATTTATTAAATGATCATTATTTGTCAGAGAATAATGATTCCTGTGAATGAAAATAAGAAAAAGAAAGATGGTGGCTATCCTCAAGGAGTTTACAATCTCATGGGGGAAAATGATACCAAAAAGGAAGCAGAAAAGGGGAGGGTCAGGGAAGGCATCAGAGGGTACCTGGCACAGGGTTATGATGTTCTGATGTTCATGGAATCAAGATATTTCCCAGCTACATTTTCATCTGGTTGAGGTCATACGGGAAAGTGTGTGTGTGTGTGTGTGTGTGTGTGAGTATGTGTGAGTGTGTGTGTGGGGGGAGTTTGTGTTTGAGAATTTTACCTTAAAACACTGTATAAATGCTAGCTATGAATATATTTATAATAATTATTATATTTGTTTTAAGCTGTAACTAGGTAGTGCAGCAGATAGAGTGTTGGGCCTAAAGTCAAGAAGACCATAGTTCAAATCTGGCATCAGGACACCTACTAGCTATATGAACTTAGTCAAGTCACTTAACTCTGCTTACCTTATTTTCCTCATCTGTAAAACTAGCAGGAGAAGTAAATGGCAACACTCCCATATCTTTCCAAGAAAACCCCAAATAGGGTCAGGAAGAGTCTGACATAACTGAATAATGAAATAATAATGCTTTTAACAATTATAATTGCCTTAAGTAGTGTTAATAGTAACTGTAAGAGTTGCAATAGTAGTAGAAGTAGTAGTACTAACATTATCCTAGCAATTTGTAGTCACTAGCCATTGTTCTACAAAACCTCTGCCAAAGAGAACACAGTCATACATCCCTGTACAGGTTAAACTTTTCCGTGGTTCCCTAGAGCCCATCAGAGGTAGTTTACCATTTCTTAGCTTAGTCTTCTACAATGGAGATCCAATTTAACATTCCAGCCTTATTTGCCAAAACTAACTTTCTCTTCTTGAACCCCTCTTAATTCTGATGCCTTTCCCGTGTTCATTATTTCCTACTTTTTCCTTGTATGCACCTTGTTTTCTATATATTTGTTTCCATGTTACTTCTTCCATCAGACTGAAAGATCCTTTAGAGCAGTCACTGTCTTTTGCCTCCTTTTTTATCTCCAGTGCTTGTCATAGTACCGAGCATGTAGTGGGTGCTTAACAATTGTTTCATCAAATAAGGTCAATCAAGGCAACATGTTATAATGGGATAGAACAGCAGATTGGGATTCAGGAAAAAAATATGTTCAAACCCCACCTTACACACATACTAGCTATATGACCCTGGGCCTTTTTACTCAGTTTTGTCATGTATAAATGACCAAATTGCACTTAGTCCTCCTAGGTCCCTATTACTTTTAAAAGGAGGATTCATTGGTCCTATCACCATTTTCTACAAAGTTCCTAGTTTCATTCTTCCCAGCATTTGGCCACTGTGGCTCCTGTTCTTAAAGTCTTCCCCCCATACAATTTCTTCTCATTTATACCCAGCTAATCAAGTCACAGCTCTACTATCACCCTCTCTAGGAAGCCCTCACTGATTCTCATTTGTAATGTAATATCTGTGTCCCTGTCATGCTGCCACCTACTAGCTCATAGGCCCCTGGATAGCATGTATTATGTTGTATTTCTCTTTAAGGAGATCTCTAGCCCTTGGTAGAGATCAACGAAGATAGTCTTTGCTTAATCATTGTCTACTGAATGAATTAATGAATGAATAAAAAGAAAAAAACGCTAAAAGTATTGTGGTTTTCTCCTTGCAGGACACTTGGCTATACAATTATTCACATCAGCAAATATTTATTGGATATTTATGTAGCACATTAATATTTGCCTGACCTGTGTTTTATCTTTTATATGTTATCTCATGCCCTCCTTATATTCCCATTTTACATATGAAGAAACTGAGATAAAGGGAGTTTACATAAGGCCTTTCTACTCAGTTCTGTCACATGTAAGGGTGACTAGCTAATAAATGCTTGAGGAAGCATTCAGACTCAGGTCTTCCTGAATATAAGTTTGACACTGTAAGCTATACCATCTAGGAACTTCCTATGTTTGTTAATAATTTTTATTCTATAAGAATATAGTTTATTTTTTTTGAAAAACTAAACATGGACATTAATCAATATTTACATAGTTATATAATTATATATTCATATAAATAGTATATAATGAATAATACCTGTAATTTACATAATATTTACATATCTCTTTTTTCATTGTGTTCCCAGGACATCGCACAATTTCTAGCACTTAAAGCATATATTTAACAAATGTTAGCTGATGATTAATTAAAATTACATTAGGCAGAGGATACATAATATTTAAAGGAAATATTAAAAAACTAGGAAAAATCAGGTGCTTCACCAGCTATTTTATCTAAAACTGACTGTTCTCCCTACCTATCCTCAGGCTTCAGTAAAATGGTCTTTTTAACTCAGGATGAAAATGTATATCTCTACCCAAACATATGGCTGCTTTTACAATATTACCTTCTATTACAGACTAATTGGTCAGTACCACAGGTATTTTGGACATGTTTAAAATACCAGAGTAAAGGTCTCACTTTCTGACTTTCAGCCCTCCTCTGTTGTTGCAGATGGCCAGGTGATCCCATGGACAGTGTGCTGGGCTCAGAGCCAGGAAGGCTTAAGTTCACATTCAGCTTCAGACATTTTCTAGCTGTGTAACTTCAAGAAAGTCACTTAACCTATATGTCTGCCTCAGTTTCCTCACTGTAAATTGCGCATAATAATAGTACCAATCTCCTAGGATATTGAGAGAAAAAAAAATGAGATAACATTTGTAAAATGCTTAATGTACTAGATAAATGAGAGCTATTTTCCCACTGCCTTTCCAAGCACAGCAAGATAAAAGAATTTGATACTATGATGGAACACTATTCGTCTATATGCATTGATAATTTACCTATTCAGAATATTATTGTCCATTTTTTCATTTTGCTCTAATGCCTTCTAATATTTTCCTTCTTTCTGATCAATAGATTAAAACAGCATGCAAATACTAAAGTTTTCTCATTCGTTAGGAAGAATACTGGTAGGCTTCCAAAGGGTTTACACATTTGTTTCTGACTCAATCTTCTCTGAAAAAGTTTCTAGTTGTAATTCAAGTTTATTGCAACAGAACTTAATAAATACATTTAAAGAGGTCACCATAATGGCTTTAAATGTAGATATACAGTGCTGTATATAGAGAGTACATCATTCAAAGACAGACAAATCCTTTTCAGATCCACAACTCCTGCTCTATGGATTATTTATAACAGCTGCTATTTCTCTTTTTTGCCACTTCACTGGGTTTTCTCCAGATGTGCATTTTCTGCCCTTACAAGCCTGATGCAAATTTCTCTCAAATATAGTCAGCTCTTCATTAGGATGCAGATGGGTTACAGGGAAATGGAAATCAGAATTCTGGGAACGGATCTAGATGTGTGAATTTGAACCTGGGAAGTGTTGACACTCTGCTTGTTTTGCAGTAGTGCTAAGATTTTTGAGTCAATATGTCTTGATAATACATATGTGACTTTCTGTTATTGGAGTTTGTATGGACCAGTCACCAAAATGGACTGCATATGATATTTTTGAAGTCCATAAAGAAAGTGGAATTTCACGATATGCAGGTTATGCTGCTGAAGGATTTGTAATTAACAACTCTACATGGATATTTCCAAAGCTTTTCTTTCAGAAATATACAAAAGTCGATCTATAAATGCATATATATGTATATATAATATATACACACATACATATCTGTGTATATATGTCCACATACACATATATACACATGCATAGATGCTTATAAACATATACACTTACACAAGCACAATTTTTGGTTTCCTCCTGGAAGGAAGGGTACAGACATGTGATATAATCACTCTAGGTAATGATGAAAACTGCCTCCTCATTTGAATAAACAATGTTAGAGTTGACTTACATACAGAGAGTTCAAGAGATTTTGTCCATATAGATAATATATGTTAGAGACAAGACTTCTGACAAAGTCAGTTCTCTACCCGTCGTGGATTATTGTGATGGATGGAAGGAAGGAAGGAAGGAAGGAAGGAAGGGTACAGACATGTGATATAATCACTCTAGGTAATGATGAAAACTGCCTCCTCATTTGAATAAACAATGTTAGAGTTGACTTACATACAGAGAGTTCAAGAGATTTTGTCCATATAGATAATATATGTTAGAGACAAGACTTCTGACAAAGTCAGTTCTCTACCCGTCGTGGATTATTGTGATGAAGGAAGGAAGGAAGGAAGGAAGGAAGGAAGGAAGGAAGGAAGGAAGGAAGGAAGGAAGGAAGGAAGGAAGGAAGGAAGGAAGGAAGGAAGGAAAGAAGGAAGGAAGGAGGGAAGGAAAAAAGAAAGATATAGCTACAGATTATGCCTATGGATATTATGCATATAGAGGGGCAGCTAGGTGGCACAGTAGATAGATTGCTATGCCTAGAGGTGGAAGACTCACCTTCTTAAATTCAAATCTGTCCTTACATACATACTAGCTGTGTGACCCTGGGCAAATCATTTAATCATGTTTATCTCAATTCCTCATCTGGAAAATGAGCTGGAGGAGGAAATGGCAAAGCCACTAGCATTTTTGCAAAGAAAACCCCAAATGGCATCTGAAAGTTGAAAACAACTGAACAGTAACAACTGTATACGCAGAGATAATTATGTATTTATATGACAACATTTCTGCTATATATGTGTGCATGGATATTGGGAATATATGAATAATGCATGCATATATGCAAGAAGCAACTTTGTAATTCCTTTTATTCATCATCATCATCATCATGATTTTCAATATAGTTTATACAATACTTCAAGGTTTGCAAAGCACTTTACGCATGTGTTCTCATTTGGTCCTCACCACAACCCTGGAAGACAGGTGTTATTACTTTACAGATGAGGTAACTTAAAATGAAAGTAAATTCCCCAGGGTCACACAGCTATTCATAAGTGTCTGAGGCTGGATTTGAACTCAGGTTTTCCTGTCTCCATGTCTATCCATTAGGTCACTTGACTTCCTGAAGTTGCTTCTCTGCAGATTGTTTTGCCTTGGGCTCCTGTTCTCCTGAATGACTACCTCTCTCAGAGCAATATTTCAGGGAAATCTCATCCACTGTTTTTCATTTCACTCCTTCCTCTTCTGAAATTTCTTCCACAGCCTCACCTTACCAAAGTTTCCGACAATGCACTCATATCTTGTGTCCCCTCCGAGTTCTGGTATGATAAACCATGATCAAATTAACTCCACCATTATTGTTAGATGGAATGGGTCCCCTATGACCCCACTCTCCAGCCTATTGACTTTCCATATCAAAATGACCCAACTTGACACATCTGACCTTTGTGTGTTGACTTCCCCAGGTGAATAGATGATCCTTGAGGGAAGAGACTGGATTTGCTTTGCTTTTGTATTGACATCCTCCAGTGCTTAGCACAGTGCTCATCACTGAGTAAGCACTTAATATGTTTCTTTTTTTTTCATAAATTGACAATTTACAAAGGAGATAATTTTTTTTACATTTCTAATTCCAAGAACTGATGAAATTACTGTTCAAAAAGCCCATCAATTAATGAAGCAATGAATATTTATTAATTAGGTATTGTAAACTGTAAGGATACTAAAAGAGGCAGAAGACACTCCTGTCCTGAGAGGTTACAGTGTAATGTAGGAGAGAACATACAAATACACACAAAGCAAGCTGGAAACAGGTAAGAAACAAAGAGAAGGCATTGGAATTAGGGCGGGTCAGGGAAGGCTGTTGGTAGAAGGTAGGATTTTACCTGGTACTTAAAGGAAGCCTCAGAGGTCAGTAGGTAGAGCAGAGGAAGGACAGTATTCCACAAATGGGGAATGGCCAGAAAAGACTTGGAGCAGAGAGATGGAATGGCTTGCTCCTGGAATGGGTCCAATGGGTCCAAAGCTGGGAGTCCAATTTCACTATGCTGATGAGCACATCAGGGAGTAAGATGGAAGAAGACTGGAAAGGTAGGAGGGGACAAGACTATTAAGGACTTTGAATGCTAAATAGAGTATTTTGTTCCAGTTTTTTGGAGCTAATGGAGTTTTTTTGGTTGGGGGAAAGGTATGTATGTGTGACATGATCACACTTGTGCCTTAGGAAAATTATTTTAGTGGCTAAATGGAAGATGCATTGGAGTTGGGTGATACTTGAGGCAGGCAGATATACCACCAGGACATTGAAATAATCTAAACTATACACAGGATGAATAGAAAATAATTAACAGAGGAAAGGCACCAGAATTAAAAGGAGTTGGGTAAAACTTCCAGTGAAAGATGGGATTTTAGATGGGACCTGAATAAAACAAGGGAAGGCAGTAGGTGACATTGAGGAGGGGATACATTCCAGGCATGGTGGAGAATCAGAAAAAAAATTCAAGAGATGGAGATGGAGGATCTTGTTTGTGGAATACAAAAGAAGCCAGTATCACTGGATGGAAGAGTACCTGTTGGAGAATAAGATGTAAAAGAATGAAGAGGTAGGAGGGGGTTATGATGTGAAGGGCATTGAATGTCAAAGAAAGCATTTTTTATCTGATCCTGGAGGGAAAAGGGAACTACTGGAATTTAATGAATAGGAGATTAATATTGGAAGACCTGGGCTTTAGGAAAATCAAATTGGTGGTTGAGTTGAAGCTACATTGGAGTGGGAAAATACTGGAGGCAGATAGATCACCAGTAGGCAATTTTAATATTCCAGGTATAAAGGGAAAAGGAGTTGTGCCAGTGATAAAGGAGAGAAGGGGTTGTACTTGAGAGATATCACAAAGCTAAAATTAACAGGCTTTGGAGACAGACTGGATATTTGGGGTAAGGGATGGGGGGCGTGGGGTAGGGTCAAATATGATCCTAGATGGCCATCATGAGGGTTTGGGAGGTGTTACCCTTTACACTAATAGGAAGGGTAGGTGGGGGCAAGGAGGGTTTTGGAGGAAATAGAATGAATTTTGTTTTGGAAATGTTTAGTTTAAAATGTCTACTAGAACTCTAACTGGAGATGTCTGAAAGGGAGTTTGAGACATGAGATTGGAGGTCAGAAATATTGGGGCATAAAAGGTAGATTTGAGAATCATCAGCCTAGAGATGGTAATTATTTTCTGATGAATACCCACCTATAGGTAGAGGAAGTGATTTGGGGGAGAATTCAACCAAGAAGACCAAGATGGAGCCATCAGATAACTAGAGAGAAAAATTGTATTCCAAAAACCTAGAGAGAAGAGAGTGTCAAGGAGGAGAGAGTTATCAATAGTGTCAGAGACTTCAGAGAGGTCAAGGAGAATGAGAATTATGAAAAGGTCATTGGATTTGGCAAATGAGAGGAACTTTAGGGAGAGTGGTTTCAGTGCAATATTAAGGATGGAAGCTAAAATGTAAAAGATGATGAAGAGATTGAGGAGAAGGTGAAGGCACCTGTTGTGTTGGGGTGTAAGCTCAGTTTTCATGTGAACAGTCTTGGGTCAGGTAAAGGTGAGGGCTTCTAAACCGCAGAGCTTTCACGAGGCCCCCTAGGGAACAGCTGGGAATTGAGGAGTGAATCACAAGCTATCTTATTTTTCCACCTCTTCTCAGTGGAAACTTGCTGGGGAGAGCATCCCACCCTTGAGATTGGTCCATGGTCTAAGCACACCTGTTGTTGATTGGCAAAGGGGCTGAGAGCATGCTGTCCACAAGTGAACCATGCAGCTGGGAGAGCTTAAATGGAGACAGGAAAGCCTGAGGGTTGGTTCCCTCTCTCCTTTGGAAGGAGGAGGGGGCTCCATGGGGAGAACTCATCCTGCATGCTGACATGGAGCTGGTATCCAGAATAAAGCCTACACTTCTGTTTGACTCTGGAGGTCTCTTCTCTCATTAGGTTTATCCGGTTGGCCACCAAAGACCTGGAGTAGGTAAGACGACCTGGCAGCCCACGGCAGTTAGGCCAGACACTGTTGTTCACAGTCTTTTTGATGAGTTTAGTTATAAAGGGTAGAAGAAACAAGGAAAATAGTAGGTTTGGAAGGATCAAATAGTAGGCTTGAGAAAAAATGAAAAGATTTGGTAGGGCTGTCTTCAAGAATGGGATAGTGAGTTGATCGCACATCCACTGTTGAGGGCTTGCCTCAGCTCCTTACACCCCCTACCCTAAATCTAAACTGGTACTTTCTAATTTCAGCTGATTTGAATGGGGAGTTCTAGCCAGCATATTTTTTTAAAGCTCATTTAAAAAACTGAAAAATTTCCCTAATGCAATACAGCTTACGATTAATCTTTGATTTAGTTACTTGCCCATTCTTCGTGTTTCCATTCTCCCAGTGCTTTTGGCACTCCCCAGAACTCCAGAGATCCAAAATTAAGCTTTAGGCTCCTTAAATCATTCATTTTTGGAATATATGTCTTGAGGCCCTTATTAAGCAAACTCATGAGTCAGCATATATAGCCTACCTTAACTATGTCATATATCCTGCCCTTCTTCCTCTAAACCCACAGTTAAGCTACTTCTCTTTCTCCAAGAACTACAATCAATATTGTCATAAAATTGGCATTAAAAAGAACTGTTTAATCAACCTACCATTCTAGCTTACATTTTCTAATCCTTTCATATTTATTTTATAATCTAGCCAAACTGGACTACTCTCTCCTAGAAATCTTCTGTTTAACCATGCCATACTTTGTACATTAAATGGTTTCTCCTTTCACCCTTTGCCTGAGTACCCATTCATCTTTTAAAACTCAACCAAACTCCCCTAATCTTTCCTGAAACTTTCCCTATTGTCTAAGTTCATAGTAACAGTCTTCCACAGACCTTGCATAATACTTTTGAGACTTCTTTCATAAATTCAACATGCAATTTGGTGCATGGGTTACACTTAACACGCCCAGGATCAACTAATAAGTGTCTGTGGTTGGATTTGAACTTAGAAGGTATTCCTGACTCTATCAAATCTGCAGCCTGACTGCCCCTTTCAATCTCCCTAGAATCTGGTAAACTTGGGTGGTAGGTACTGTTGATGTTATACACATTTTATACCTAAGGAAGCTGAGTTTCAAAGAAATGAAATGACATTTCCTTGGTCACATAGCTCTTAAGTGTCAGAAACAGTAGGAGAAATTAGATCTACTTATAACTTTACCACTCTCCCTACTAGGTGGAATGGCAAGTAAAGTAGGATCTTTTATTGTTTCTTGTTTTAGTATAATCAAGAAGCATAATGCCTCTGTTTGGTCCAGGATCCATGGCCACATAGATTATAAGGCCAAGGATCCTGGAAGTGTGGATTGTAATTGCAAGCAAAGTATGATATTTTGCTGTTTTCATCTTAGTATAAAGTGCCTCTGATTGAATAATGTGATATAAGGTCTTCGTCATCCATTGATGGACCTGGGAAGCTTTGTAGGAAGGCCCATACCTTTTGTTAATGAGGCACTGGTTGTCAAGGGTCATGATGCCCTCTGATTCTAAAAAGTGTATAAAGACTCTGAGGTCGGATTTCACTTTGGGCTTTACTGACTGGAAGTGTTTGTTTGGCCAGATGAGACTCTGGGAAGCCACTAAGGAGCCCTCCACCCTCACTTTGAAAATCCAGATGTTGATGCTTTCCTCTCTGGTAACCATGGTCAGACAGTTGGAGCCGTCTGTTGATTTGTGATTATATATAGTGATTATGGCAAGACAGCTGGAAGCCATATCTGTTGATCTTTGATTTTTCTGTATTTTCTCTGAAGTTCAGGATGATGATTTTTTCCCTGAACTAGGTGAATGATATATGTGCTTGATTAAAGGAGATTTCTAACTCCTCAAAAGTTGCCTTTCCTTTTAGAAAAGCAAATTAAACAGCCTGTGATAGCAGGCCCCCTTATGTACGTTGGAGTGCTCACTGTTACAGTAGCCCACACTTCCCTCTTGAGAATAATTAGATGATCTCCTTTACTGAAGTGAACATTTTTGTGTTTGTCACTTCACCTCTTTGGCATCAGTTTTTCATAATCATAAGAGCCATTATTCCTGGTCAATATTATAATAAAAACATAATTGTTTAACAAACATGAACCTTTCCTGCTCAAAGTGAATGCAATACTATTCCAGGCTGCCATCCACTGGCAAAGAATGCTAATTATCTGTCCTTGGGGATGTATATGTGTACTTGTCTATTGAGCCATCAGCGGGGACCATGGTGGGGGGAGGCTGGCTTAGAAAGAAGGGGAGAGCCAATTCAGCTCAACATTCTCTTCCTTTCAAACCATGCAGAGATGTTTAGTGGCATTTATTGAACAGGGAACAATTCTCCTTGCAAGGGCTATTAAAAATAATCATGCTGGCTTCCTATTATTTTCTCTCAAGTTAAACCTGCTGTTTTTCCAGAATACATTAATCCCTCAGAGTAGGCAGGAAGGTTTGTGGAGTGCTAAACTGGTCAAGATTAAAGAGGGTGTGAAGTACCAACAACCAACAACTGGCTCACCTCTAAGAAATCCCCTATATTCTTTATCATTATTATTGAGTGACTGCTTAAAAATCTTTACCCCCATTATGGGCTGATGCTGTCTATGGATGCCCCAAACTAAAAGTTCTTATTCTTTGAGAGAGAATAGTGGATTTCTTTCCTCACCTCATCCTGATGGAAAGGTTACAAGCCTTTGAGAATAGTCAGAGGTTTGGGAATGAAAGCCAAACTCTTTCCTATTTGGGTAGCATTTGGCCTCTGAGTCAAACCAATCAATTCTCTTTTCCAAGGTAATTTGCTTTCTTAGGATGCTTACACTAAGTGCTTTAAGAAATACTAGTTTCCCTTGAGAGGGTGGGATGAGAAGAGAGGGTGGAGTGTTTTTCAATCTCATTCACCAATATTGAATAGCTGGTTCCTTCACTGTTACCTGATCTTTAACCAATACATGTGAAATACATACAATACCTTATTCATTATTATTCAAATTAAGATAATTCAGTTAGTTCACCTTTTTAGTTTCCTTTGAGGCAATTTCATTAATTGTCCTAATTATTTGGGCTTAACCAATCCTTTAAAAAAAACACCTTTATTGATTTCAATTAATGTTCCCTGTGTGATGACTGTCTAATATCATGGTCAGATTAATTGTATGATGATTTTTCTTGATTTTAGGAGGCAATGAGAAGAATTCACAAATCTCTAATTCAACTTTTCTCTGAAGTCAGTTAAGTGGCACTTTGAAAAGAGTACTGGGGGGGGTTCAGTCAACATAGAAGAGAGTACAGCAGCAACTCAGCAGAGTTCTCTGAACATTCCCATCCAACCATATGCTGGAACATCAGAGTCAGAAAATAGATTGGGTTAAAAGATTAACCCAAGACAACTTTGGAGGTCAATGGGAGACGACTGTGGCACTGGGGTGGAGGGTCAGTCTGGAACATAGCACAGGCCATTACAATACTAGTGGTGGGCCTTAGAGGCAACCTATGTAGCAGCAGAAGCACCTTTGGGAGCTTTCAAATCAAAGTTGCTAAGAGGATTGGATAACTGGTCAGAAAGAGATTTCAGGGGACCCTTTGCTGGCAATGGATGCTGGACCCTGTTGCATTGCCTATGTGTAGTTCGGGTGGCACTTCTGGGGTAAAGAAGAACACTAGTGCTTTTGTCCATCAGGGAGCTGGAGCCATGGTCCCATTTCCAAGTTAGAGAAGAGTGCCTGTGATCATTCACAAGGAAGTAAGGACACTGGTCTCAGATCCTAAGACAACAACCACAAAAAAAAAAAAAAAAAAAAGAGCACTAGTGCTTATCCTAGCATTACAGCAGAGACCTGCTCATGACCAAGAGGTGTAACAACACTTGTGGGTTCAAGAAAGTAAGTCCTTTCTTGGGTAAGTTCTAGAACATAGACCAGAAAAAACAATGACCATACCTCTCCTTAGTTCATACAAGTTTAGAAGCATGAAAAACTTACAGACCCACAGAACTGTCTCTGAAAACAACAAATAAATAAATGTATAACCTGAATCTTGGGATAGTGCCCTCTATAGCCCAAGAACAGAGTCCAACCTTAAAATGAAGTTAAAAAGAAAAAAAAAAATGAGACTCGGGAAAATGAGCAAACGACAAAAATAAAAGTCCCTGATCATAAAAATCTACTTTGGTGATAGGGAACATCAACATATAAACTCAGAAGACATTGATATCAAAACATATACAAGCAAACCTCAAATAAAAAAAGTGAATTATACATAAGCCCAATAATAATTCCTGTAAAACCTCAAAAAGGATTTTGAAAATCAGATAAATGAGATAAAGTAACTTAATTTATGACTTAAAGAACTTACAACCAAATGCAGAAAAGCAGAAATATTAAGGACATCATTTTCAGGTCATAATATAAATTACATTTAATTAAGAACTGTGGAAGCATAGAATAAAAAATTAATTGGAAATTAAATAATCCAATCCTATAGAATGAGTGGATTAAAGTACAAGTCACAGAAACAAACAATAAGTTCATTAAAGAAAATGACAACAGTTAGACAACGTAACAAAATTTGTGGAATGTGGCCACAGTAGAATTTAGATGAAAAAATTATACCTTTAGCTTGTTAAAATGAATAAAACAGTGAAAGAGCAAATTAATGAATTGGGTACGCAATTAAAAAGAAAACAGAAAAAAAATCAACAAAAAAATTAAACATCCATTAAAAAACTAAAAATCAAAGGAGAGATTAATAAAATTTAAAGAATATACAATGAATTGACAAATTGAAATAGGAACTGGTTTTATGAAAAAAATTCATAAACTTTATTTGATTGAACAAAAAACAAAGAAAAATTCTAATTAGCAATATCAAAAATGAATAGGGAATGTCATACCAATGAAGATGAAATCAAAACAATAATTAGAAGTTATTTTGCCCAAGTAAATGCCAATTTATCTGATAGTCTTAGTAAAAATGGATGGATATTTACAAAAAGTCAATTTACCAGATAAACAGAAGAGGAAATAGAATATCTAAATAATTATGTCTTAGAAAAAGAAATAGACAATCCATAAATGGGCTCCCTAAGGGAAAAGAAAAAAGAAAAAAAAATGCTAATCCCAGAGAGATTCACAAGTGAATTTTACTACACATTCAAAGAATAATTAATTCCAGTGCTATGTAAACTATTTGGAGAAAAAATAGGCAAAAGGGTCATACCAAATTTCTTTTATGTCATAGATATGGTACTAATACCTAAATCAGGAAAAGCAAAAATAGAGAAAGAAATTATAAATCAATTTCCCTAATGAATATTGACGCAAACATTTAAAATATAAAAATAGCAAGGAACAACAATACATGACAAATATATACTGTGATCAGGTTGGATTTATGTCTGGAATGCTGGATTAATGTAGTATCAAAAAAACTAACCATGCTAATAGCCAAAACAACAAAAATCATATGATCATCTTAATAGAAGCAAACAAAAATATTTTACAAAACACACATTCCTACTAAAAACACTAGGAAGCAGTTTTCTTTAAATGATAAGCGGTGTCAATGTACAACCATGAGTAAGCATTATCTATAATGGGGACAAGCTAGAAGACTTCCCAATAAAATCAGGTGTGCAGCAACAATTTCCATTATCGCTATTATTGTTTAGTTAGAAATGCAAATTATAGCAATAAGACAAGAAAAATATCTCTCTTTGTAGATGGTGTGATGATATGTTTACTTAGAAAACCCCAGAAAATCAGCTAACAAGCTACTTCAAACAATTTTATCTAATTTTAGCAAAATCGCAGTACTTGAAATAAACATGTTGTTCATCAATACTTATATATGTCCAACAAAGTCCAGGAGGAAGAGATAGAAAAGATAAATCCCATTTAAAATAACTGCAGACAATAAATAAAAATACTTGTTTTTTGGGGGTCTACCTCCCAACACAAACCCAGGAACTATATGAACACAATTATAAAATACTTTTCACCCAAGTAAAATTAGACTTTAACAACTGGAGAAATATTCATTACTCTTGGAGAGGCTGAACATACATAGCTTAAAAAAATCTCAGTTCTATCTAGATTAATTTACTTATTGACTTATATCAACCTATCAAAAAGTTACTTTAGGAAGCAAGAAAAATAAAATTTATCTGGAAGGAGAAAAGATCAAGAACATCAAGTGAATCAATGAAAAGATGTGGAATTGGCAAGCATTACCAGATTTCCTGCCATAGTACAAAGCCATAATTATGAAAACAATCTGGTATTGGTTAAGAAATAGAGTTGTTGATTAGTAGAACAGGTTAAATACACAACACACAATAGCAAATGACCATAATAATCTAGTGTTTGATAAGCCAAAGCATTTAAGCTTTTGAGACAAGAGTTCACTATTGGACAAAGATTGCTGGTAAAATAGAAAAACAGTTTGAATGAAACTACATGTAGATCAACATCTCATACCATATACCAAGATAAATTCAAAATGGGTACATGATTTAGACATTAAGGGGTGATGTCATAAATTAAATAAGGGAAAGTACAAAAATTTACCTGTCTATGCATAAGGGAAGAATTTTTAACCAAATGAGAGGCAGAAGATTACAGAAAGTAAAATGGATAATTGTCATTACATGAAATTTTAAAAGTTTTGCACAAATAAAACCAATGCAGCCAAGATTAAAAGGAAAGCAGGAAAATCAAGGTGGGGGGATTTTTATAGCAAATTTCTCTGCTAAAGATCACATTTTTCCCAAATATACAGAAAATTAATTAAATTTATAAGAATATGAGCCATTTCCCAAATAAGTGCTAAAAAGGATGTGAATAGATACTTTTAAGAAGAAATCAAAGCTTTCTATAGTGCTATAAAAATTCTCCAAATCAATGTTGATTAGAGGAATAAAAATTAAAACTGTAAGGCACCACCTCATACCTATCATATTGGCTAATACGACAGAAAAGGAAAATAACAGATGGTGAAGGTGTTGAAAAATGGACCATTAATGCACTGTTGGTGGAGTTGAGAACTGGTCCAATTTTTTTCTGGAGAACACTTTGGAGCTACTTCTAAAAGGGTTACACAACTATGCACACCCTTTGCCCTAGAAATACCATCACTAGTTCTGTATACCAAAGAGATAAAAAGAAGAGAAGGATTTACATGTACAAAAACATATTTTTAGCAAATGGCAAAGAATTGGAAATTAAAGGAATGTCCATAAATTGGGGAATGACTGAATAAGTTGTGGTATTATGGAGTACTATTATGCTATAAGAAATAAAAGGCAAGATTATTTCAGGAAAACCAGGGAAATCTTACATGAACCCATGGAAAATGAAGTGAGCAAAACCAGGAGATCGTATGCAGTAACAACAATATTGTATAATGATCAATTATGAATGACTTAGGTATTTTGATCAATACAATGATTCAAGATAATTTGGAAGGACTTATAATTAAACATGCTTTCCACTTTCAGAAAAAGAACTGATGGAGTCTGAATATCCTTTGAATTACAATTCTTTCCTTCTTTCCTTCCTTCCTTCCTTCCTTCCTTCCTTCCTTCCTTCCTTCCTTCCTTCCTTCCTTCCTTTCATTATTTATTTCTATTTTTTTCAATATGACTAATATAGAAACATGTTTTACAAGATTTCACATGTAATCAATGTGAAATTTCTTGCCTTCATAATTAATGAGGGAGGGGTAGAAGGGATGTGAGGGAGGGAGAGAATTCAGAACTCAAAAGTGAAATAAAAGAATGTTATATACATATATACACACAAACACATGCATATATACATACACATGCATGTATATACACATACATATGTTTTATATACATATATACATGCATATACATACATGTATGTGCATTTATGTGTGTGTACATATGTGTGTGTGATTTTTTTTTTAAAGTACTGTACCTAGAGTCAGGTAGAATTGAATTCAAATCTAGCCTTAGATGTATACTAATTATGTGAACTGGGCAAGTCACTTAAAATTTTCATGACTTAGTTTCCTCACTTATACATGGAATAATAGTAGAACCTACCTCAGAGCATTGTTGTGAGGATCAAATGAGTTTGTACTTTTAAAATTCTCAGTACGGTGTTTGGCACACAGTAGGCATTTAATAAATGCTTTCCCCCGCCAAAGCTTCTACCATACCCCAACCAAAGACCTTTCTGTCCTTCTTTGAAGAAATAGGAAAATCACTTTCTCTAGAGTGAGTCAGTCCATTCTGCTTCAGTGGTTTTAATTTTTCATACCGTTTTTCACATTCAGCTAAAATTTGTTTCCCTTATTCATTCATCCATTGGTCCAAATTCTTCCTTATGAAACCAAGTAGCCATGTCTAATATCTCTTCCATATGATATATAATTGCTTTATAATTTGAGTTTCTAGATAACTCCTAGGCATTTTGTATGAGATTTTCCTAAATGATGCAAGGTATGCTGACTCCAAGAACATGCGAGAGGAGACAGTTTTGGTGAGTAGAAACATTCATTTTTTTCCATACGTCTTGGCAATCAAATCTAGACATGTGGAGACAGATGGACAGACTTTGGGTGTGGCAGACATGTACGAAAAACTGCCCCCTCCACAAGTCCCTGATTTAAAATAGACTGGCATTAGATTGTGAACTCCTTGAAGACAGAGGAAGTTTTTGCCTTTCTGGTAATTAGTAAGCACCACACAAATGCTTGCTGATTTGGCTTGACATGACTGGTTTTCAATTTACCTCCCTAAAGAATTTGGGAACTTTTCCCTTGGGTGAGATCAGGATCTCTCTTTGTCTCTATGTCTGCCTATCTCTCTCATTCATTTTATTTATTTTCTGGCATATTTTCATTTCTTTAGTTTATCCAATTTCCATTTGCTTTTTGTTTGTATAAATATGTTTACTTGGTATTCACTATCTGTGATGGCCTTTTGTGTAACTAGCATTTGGTGAGGAGTCAAAATGGTGAGTGTAAGCTAAAGGCTCCCCCCGCCCCCCTCCCCACATATTTAACGGACAGTGACTGGGGAAACTGGTGACTTTTTGTAATGAATCAATCATGCCCAGAGACCAGAAATATTTAACAGGGCAGAGAGATATCTATAATATTGTACTCTACTTAGAGAGAACAGAATTATGTCTAAGCTACTGAGTGTCTGAGCATTAGAAGCCAGGTCTTCATGACTGAAAGTATAATACTGTCCACTAAGCCATACTGCCTCCCAAGTAGTAGAAGAGGTAGCTCCGTTTCTTTAATTGTAGGGTCCATGGTATTAATATTCTACTTTGACAAGTTCATATTCCCTTCTAATTGCCCTCACTCGTGATGAGTATGAATGAAACTTCAGAACCAAGGGGGTCATACTGGAACTTGGTAATAGCCTACAATGATACCAATACTCTATACTGGAATGTACGGGGTATTCATGGAGGATTAGAATTTTTGGTGTGAGGGCTTTCCAAGCTTTCTTCAGGGATGCTCATCCACCATTGGTGTCCACCAGTCACCTGGTTCTCACCTGTGGCTCCATGAAGTTGTAGCATATGTAGCGGCCACAGCCTGATAAAACTATCCTAGTAGATGGGCCAAACCAGGCTGAGGGTAACTGGCAAGCCTCAAACCCATCAGTGATTTAGGCTGATGTTTACCCTAACAATGTGGAAACTTCCACCAGTGGAATGAGTGGAAGAGAATAATTTATTCCAAGAGCCATGAAGGCACTTGAAGCAGGCACTACGGAACCCTTAGCGCTTAGATATCAGACACCAAGGTCATACACTGTATCCTGTGCCATCACTCACTGTCATCTTGACTTTTGTCTTGTCGTTGGAGTTTGATGACTTTGTAAGAGAGAGTGAGGCTGACAACTTTGTGCAACACTCCCTCACTTAAATCCAATTCATGTACAAGTCAAGCCATCATCCCATGATGACACTGGTCCTTTGAAAATAAAGGATGAACAACAAACAAAAAACTCTAAACTGATTTTCTGCCTGCTCACTTGCTAAAGGAAGTTGTCTGACTCTATTATTACTATTATTTAATTATAATAATGATTATTTTACAGATCAGAAAATGACAACCGGAGAAGTCACACATACAGCGTCTGGATTCAAGGACAGAACTTCCTCTCTCCAAGTCCAGCATTCTATTTACTGTCCTATCTAGCTGCCTCTTATAACATACTTTTAATATATAGGAAAGAGGAAAAGAAGGAGGTATTAACCAATTAAACTCTATTTAAACATAATTAGATTGTGAATTCACTGTGCAGAATTTATCCTCAGTCACAACCTTAGGAAAATCCCTTTAATGCTGCTGCAAAAATGTCCAGTGACAAAGTAACCAGAAAAACTGTAAGCTCCTTCCTGGAGCTTTGTAGGTATGTATGTTAGGGCTAAAAAATAACCAAAATCTTACTTATTTATAATCTGACAAGTTACAAAATGGTTTTCCTCATAACAATTCTGTGAACTAGGTAATGATTGTATCATTATTAATTAGTCATTTTAATAATGAACAAAATCAGGCTAAGTGAGTTATTCAAGATGGTATCCATGGTAAGTACTGGAACAAGAATTTAAAACCAGCTCTCTTAAAAAGAGATGAATCTCTTTCAAAGCTTATGCCACTGATTAAGGGAGGGATGAATTCTTAGGTCACACACGTAGAGATCATAGACTTGAGGGCTCTTCTGAAACAACTGGAAAAGTGCAGCCTGGAAAACAGAAGACTTAGAAAGCACAGGCTAGCTGTCTTCATGTTTTTAAAGGGCTGTCTTGTAAGAAAAAGAATTAGAGTGATTGGATTTGCCCTGGTATCCCTAAAGGGCAGAAGTAGGAACAATGTAGCAAAGTCTTAAAGATACAAATTTAATTTTGTTGCAAAGAAGACATGTCCTAACATCCAGAGCTCTCCAATGGTGAAAAGGATTATTTTGGTAAATGTTGACGACTTTCCTTCTCATTGGAGGTCTTCAATCAGGTTGGAATGAACCTATATCTCCTATCTTATAGAAGGAATTCTTGCTTGGTATGAGTTAGACAACACTACTTCTCAGGTACCTTATGACTAAAATTCTGGGATTTTAGTCCCATTTACTATACTATTGGGAGTAGGGCTTTGCTGGTAATTAAGAACTAATTCTCTGAAAAAGAAATACACACAAGACATTTTTTATTTATTCTGAATTATTAATGTTCTCCATCACTTTTTAATGTCTAGATAATAAGAGAAAAAAATAAACCAATCTTTGATTTTTAGCATTTGCTTATTTCTAAGGTGTAAATATTCACGTTGAAAGGTTAATGATCTGCTCTTGTGAAGAGGCCCCAGTTGACTTTAGCATAAGAATTACAGGGAGGGAGGAAGCAGCAACTTTGGGATCAATGAATTTGTGAGCATACATTTCTACACGCGCATGCGCGTGCGCACATGCACGCACGCACATGCACACACGCACGAACATTTAACTTGACCAAATTAAGGGAGGGATTATTTTTGACTCACAATGACTGAGTACTCACTACTGGCAAAGGAGATATAGGTACATAAAGGGAACCAGTGTAATACCCGGCTTCCAGAAGTTTGAAGCATCTCGAGTGACTGAATTTCTCAAAATTCATTTTCTCTTCTCTATTTTTTTCAGGGCTTGGACTCATTCCAACTTATCATGTAATTCTTTTTTTTTTTAAAATTAATTTATTTAATTTTCTTACATTCATTTTCACAAATTTTTGGGTTCCAAATTTTCTCCCCTTTTATCCCCTCCCCCCACCCCAATACCCCAAGCAATCTAATTTTCCCTATCTCCAATCTGCCCTCTCTTCTGTCATCTCTCCCTTCTCTTGTCTCCATCTTCTCTTTTCTCCTGTAGGGCCAGATGACTTTCTATTCCTCCTTAACTGTATGTCTTCTTTCCTAGTTGCAACAACAATACTAAACAGTTGTTCCTAAAACTTTGAGTTCCAAATTCTCCCCATCCCTCCCTCCCCACCCATTCTCTTTGGGACGGCAGGCAATTCAATATAGGCCATATATGTGTAGTTTTGCCAATGACCTCCCTGATAGTCGTGTTGTGTAAGACTAACTGGATTACCATCCCTCCTAATCTGCCCCTCGTTGTTTCTCTTCTGTCTTTTGATCCTGTCCCTCCCCAAGTGTTGACTTCAAATTGCTCCCTCCTCCCATTGCCCTCCCTTCCATCACCCCCCCTTGCAATATCTCTTTCTCCCCCACTTTCTTATACTGTAAGATAGGTTTTCATACCAAAATGAGTGTGCATTTCACTCCTTGGTTTAGTCAAATGTGATGAGGGTAAAGCTTCTTGGTTTGTTTTTTTTTTTTTTTTCTCAGCTCTCCTCTTTTTCCCTCCACTAAGAAAAACTCCTACCTGCCTCTTAAATGACATATAGTTACCCCCTTCCCTTTCCCTCTCTTTCCTCCCCCTACATTTCTCTCTCACCATTTACCCTAGTTTCTTTTAAGGTATGGTCCCATCCTATTCAGTTCAATCTGTGCTCTCTATCTCTGTATGTGTGTGCATGTGTGTATGTGTGTGCATGCGTGTACATGTGTGTGTGTGGTCCCACCAACTACCCAGATACTGAAAAGTTTTAAGAGTTAGAAATATTGTCTTTCCCTGTATGAATGTAAACAGTTCACTTCTGGTAAGTCCCTTAAGACTTCTCTTTGCTGTTTACTTTTTCATGCTTCTTCTCATTCTTGTGTTTGAAAGTCAAATTTTCTTTTCAGCTCTGGTTTTTTCATCAAGAATGATTGAAAGTCCTCTGTTTCATTGAAAGACCATATTTTCCCTTGAAGTATTATACTCAGTTTAGCTGGGTAGGTGATTCTTGGTTTGAGTCCTAGTTCCTTTGCCTTCTGGAATATCCTATTCCACGCCCTTCGATCCCTTAATGTAGAAGCTGCTAGATCTTGGGTTATCCTGATTGTATTTCCACAGTACTGGAATTGTTTCTTTCTAGCTGCTTGTAAGATTTTTTCCTTGAGCTGGGAGTTCTGGAATTTGGCCACAATGTTCCTAGGAGTTTCTCTTTTTGGATCTCTTTCAGGTGGTGATCGATGGATTCTTTCAATACTTATTTTGCCCTCTGGTTCTAGAATGTCAGGGCAGTTTTCCTTGATAATTTCATGCAAGATGATGTCTAGGCTCTTTTTTTGATCATGACTTTCAGGTAGTCCCATAATTTTTAAATTGTCTCTCCTGGATCTATTTTCCAGGTCAGTTGTTTTTCCCATGAGATATTTCACATTCTCTTCCATTTTTCCGTTCTTTTGGTTTTGTTTGGTGATTTCTTGGTTTCTCATAAAGTCATTAGACTCCATCTGTTCCATTCTAATTTTGAGAGAACTATTAAATTCAGTGAGCTTTTGAGCCTCTTTTTCCATTTGGCTCATTCTGCTTTTGAAAGCATTCTTCTCCTCATTGGCTTTTTGAACCTCCTTTGCCAATTGGGTGAGCCTATTTTTCAAGGTGTTAATTTCCTCAGCATTTTTTTGGGTCTCCTTTACCAAGGTATTGACCCGGTTTTCATACTTTTGTTGCATCTCTGACATTTCTCTTCCCAGTTTTTCCTCCACCTGTCTAACTTGCTTTTCAAAATCCTTTTTGAGCTCTTCCAGGGCCTGAGCCCACCCACCACCCCCCTGGGGTGTCTGGGGTACTGAGGCCCCTCCCTCCACGTCTTTCCCTGATGGCAAGGATACGTCCTCATCATCAGATCTGAAGGTCGGAATCATTTGCATTTGTTGGAAAAAACTCTCTAAAGTCTTATTTTTCTTCCCTTTTCTAGGCATTTTCCCAGCCAGTTACTTGACTTCTGAGATTCCTTTCCACCCCCGCCTGGATCCGCCCAGCTAGTGCTTGGCCTCTGAGATTTAAATGGGCTTTCCTCCTGCCGGCTGTCAATCAGTGAGCTTTAGTTCAGGTGCTGGGGTGGGGCCAGGGCCGCCTCCGAGACTCTGATCCCTCAGGGGCTTTATGCAGAGACTTTCAGGAATGGAGCGGGTGTGGGTGGGGTGGGGGGCCTGCCTCCTAAACCCCGCTCCCTTGGGGGCTTTAAGCAGAAGCCTTCAGTAACAGAGCGGGATGGGGGCAGGGCCGTCTCCCAGGCTCAGCTCCATCAGGTTTTATGCAGGAATCTTCCATAATGAAGATCCTGCCTGCCGCTGGGGGATTCCTGGGTCCCGGTCCGCTGCCGCCTCAGCCGTTGCCCACACCTCTGCCTCCGCCGCTTCCTGCCCCCGTCTCTGCTGCCGCCGCCGCTTCCTCCCGAGGGGGCCCGAGTCACGGAGACGCCCTGCTTCCCCTCTCCTCCAGCCCGGCCTCTCTCACTGACCTGTAGCTTCTGTGGGCGGAGGGACTTTCCCAGCTGCCAGAGCTTCCGTCTCTGAAGCCTGCTCGGATCAGCTTCTCTGGGGCCACGGCCAAGGCAGCGTTGGGGGTGGGGTCCACTTTCCGGGGCGCGCCGGACTCTGGGGATGGGTCTCCAGGGCTCCCTGGAACGGAAATCTCTTCTACTCTGCTTCTGCACACCTTGTATTGACCCAGAAGTTATGGGGGACTCTTTTTACATTAATTCTATGGGCTTTTGGTTTCGGAGCTCATAAACGTGCGTCCTTCTACTCCGCCATCTTGGCTCTGCCCTTATCATGTAATTCTTATCTAAACCTTGACATTTATGCCTTTAGCATGGGTTTATACTCTACCTCCAAGTCCCCTTCCCACATAAACACACACATTTGTCATTGTCTGTGTCTAGGTAACATTTTGTTTCTCTTGTTCTCTTCTCCAAAACACTGTGTGTTTGTATTATGTGTGGTAGAATACATATACATATATATTGTAGAAAACATATACATATATATGTACATACATATGTATACATACATACACATATACACACATGCATATATAATATTTTTATTTATCTCTGAGAGACATTGACTACTCAATGGAACACTCTTCAGTGGATGGCTTATCCAGGTATACATATATATGTGTGTGTATATGTGTATGTATGTATATGTATGTGTGTGCATATAGTTACAGACATACGTGTGTGTGTGTGTGTGTGTGTGTGTGTACACCTTGGTAATTTCCATGAAGGATCCTTGGATTTAGAAGTAGAAGAAACCATCGGTACCACATATTGCTAAACTGTTTTTTTAAAGAGAAACAAACCAGTCCAAGGTCATATAGGTAGTAAAAAGTATGGCTGCATTAGAATTCAAGCCTTTTGATGCCAAATCTAGCAGTTTTTCTCCTACAACACTTATGGTCATATCTCATGTATGGAAAATACATGTATAGTGGTCAGCAATTCCACCTTTTGAAACTATTAAGTTCACAAGACTTTATAGAGGTAGAGGGAGGAGGTAAAATGAATGATATACAAATTTCCATCCACATCTAAATCCTGTGATTCATTCTTAATTTTTAAACCTGGACAAGCTATAGAATACAAAGTGTGCCATTGAATATTCAGTGTCCCTCAGAGTAAATAAAAATACTCTAAGTCCTCCATGAAATTAGTAATTTATCTGGTTCTTAAATGATTTCTAATTATTCTAATCAGCTCTTCCCGGGCAAGTTTTATGGTTTTTATTTTTTACAAATCAACTTCATAACTATAAGAATAATGAGACAATTTGCCTTCAGAATAGTCAGAGATTATACACTTTGATCAAGAACTTGGGGTTTTATAATGTACTGCAAACTCAATATGATTCTTCCATGTGATAAAGTATCCAAAACCAAAATGTAAACAAACAAAAAACCTAATTCAATCTTGAAATAGATTCTAAAAAATAGGGAGGCAATAGTCTTATTATACTCATGCTTCATCAGCTCTCATATATGTATTGTATTCAATTGTTTATGAAGCACATCAACAACCCAGAAACTGTTTAGATAATAGAAACAAGATAATGCATGACTTTAAGTCCAAGACCTCTGAAGATCAATTGAAGGAACTAGGAATGTTTAGCATAGGGAAGGGGAGACTTGGGTGGGGGAGAGAATAGAATTGTTTCTAAATATCTAAATTATCAATTAATTATTAATTAATTTGTTGACATCAATTATTAATTAATTTATTGACATTAATTCATAATTAATTTGTTGACAGCAATTATTAATTAATTTATCAACATTAATTAATTATTATTAATTAAATAATGACTATTTTAATCCCTTAAAGAAGGGATTAGGATTGTTCTGTCTGGCCCTAGATGGTAGACTCAAGAGCAAAGCCAAAAGAGAATTGGATAGGAACTTTAGAACATTAACAAAATATTGTGCCATATTTAAGAAGAAAAAGTTTAGTGGAACAAGGTAAAGCTCTACAAAGGAGATAGCATATGAAGTGAATCTTAAAGAATAGGTGGATATTTATCAGGCAGAGTTTGTGAGATTGATGAGAGGGTTTGGGGGCTGGAAAGAAGAGAATATCCTAAGCATACAGTAGGAAAAGATCCAAACACAGGTACCATGTAGGGCATATACAAGTGACAGACAGTAGGGTAATTTAGCTGAAGCATAGCACACATGGTCAAGAGGAATGACATATAATGCTTGAATGGTAAATTAGGGCACGTACTCTGCAGTCATGGCATCAAAGATTTAGAGCTAAAAGAAAATCCAAGGAGTTGTTGTAATGCTAATTATGTTAAAGAAAGTTAAAGATCTTCCCCTCTCATTAATGGGCCTGCCCATTAAGGGAAGCTTGATTAGGGGAGATTGTTTTGTAGGAAGACCCACACCTTCTTGATAATCTCTAATGAAGCACTGGTTCTTAAGGGTTGTGGTGCCCTCTGGCTCTCAAAAATGTCCACTAAGGAGTCCCCTGGCTTTGAAAAACCAGATGTTGGTGCTTCTCTCTCTGGTAACTGTGTATGTATGGTCAGATAGCTGGATCTGTCTGTTGATCTGTGGTGTATGTATTGCTTATGATTAGACAGTCTGAAGCCATGTCTGTTGGATTTTCTGTCTGTAATTTCTGCTTGTAATTTCTGTTTTCATTTTCCCTGAAGTTCAGAGTACTGATTTTTCCCACTGAACTAAGTGAATGATATATGTGCTTGATTAAAGTAGATTATTGACCCCTCAAAAGTTGCTTTCTTTCTAGAAAAGCAGATATGAGAATCTGTACATCAGCCCCTCCTGTGTATGCCAGGTTCCTTTGCTGTTACAGTTGTCTGATACAACTCTCTTAATTTATGGCTGAGAAAACTGAGTTGTTACTTGCTCATAATTGAGATTAGAACCTAAGCATTTTAATTATAAATGTTTCTGCCTACTACTCATACTAGACTATACCAAACCAAACTACCTTAGTTAATCTTTCCTCTTCCAGTAGTTTCTATTCCCATGAGCAAAAAGTCAAACTTCAGTTTTTCCTGAGTTTAAAACAATCACTCTGATATTCTTTATAACAAGAGTATATATAATGAAAGTATATGATGGACTTCATATTTTTGTTAAAAAGTAAATGAAAGGAAGAGACTTCATACAAAAAAAGTCCAACTACACAGTATACATTAAGAACTCTTGTTTGAGCAGTAATAGAATTTCAACTTTCTAATAGATGGAAAAAGTCAACAGATAGCTAGTTCATGCTAAATTTTGTTCTATGTGATAATAATCTTTCTCTTTTAAAATTGTACTAAAAATACAGTTTTATTCTGAACCATCAAAGGCTGTTAATTAGAAATCATGAATAAAAGACATTTTATATGCCAGGCATTAGCAAGGAAAATTCCCAGTCAGAGGTGTTTATATTCTGAGATAGTCTCTTCTGAGGCTACTAGATATATGCCATAAAAACATCTGGAGGAAAAAAAGAACTTAAGTCCATCAAGTGAATGTTTGTTCTGTGTGACAACAAACATCCAGATGTTTCCAACAGCTCAGCCATTTTTGACTTTGTGGAAACACAGTTTGCATAATGGCAAGAACTATCCACTGAGACTTTAAAGTAGCAATAATCTTTTAAATTTACATGATAATACTGGGAATTTTTATAGTAACTCTCTTTGAGATGCTCAAAGTATTTTGCACAAATCACAAATTTCTTTTGAGATTGGTTGAAGAAAGAACACTACAGATTTTACAAATTGACTGTCTCAGAGTGTTATTCTTCCATAATTACAACAAACAGATATAGTCAAGAACTGAATGCTCTGACTTCCATACCAGGCACTGCTTTGTATATGTCACTGCCACTTTTAGAGAGCGCATAAATGAAGGAAAAACTTTCAGATAGTCCACTAAGTATTATTACTGATTAAACAAGTTATATTATTTAGAAAGAAGATCATTTTCAAATGGATACCTTGAAAATAGAACCTTCTTAATTTTTCCAGGATCCAACTTTTACATCATCATAGACTGTCAAAGAAAAGATATTTTTAGAGCTGAGAATTTTTAAATGTGGTCGGGTCCTTAGATGTCACATATATTTCAACCTCCTTCATTTGACAAATAAGGAATTTGAGACCTAGAGAGGTGAAATGACTCAACATCATGTGGCTAGTAAGAGATGATCCTGGGACTTAATGCAATTGGACAATTTGATAAAAGTTCTTAATAACAAGAAAAGAAATGTCAATGACTTACTGTAGGTTAGAAAGAGGAACATCTGTGTTTGCCTTAGATCTGTAACACCATCTCTCTGACCCAGGGCAAGTCTTCTTCCCTTTCTGAGCCTCAAAAAATTCCCCAGAAATCATCTACTAAATCATAAGCAGGTTGCAATCTGTACTGCTGAAGGGAGTTCAAATACTGATGATATAAGATCTTTCATGTAATTGTAATGATGATATTAAGAACAACAATAAACTAAATGCATATTATACTAAAATCTTTAAGTATTTTAAATCTCTATATCTATCTGACTATCCCACCTATCTTTAATTTTTACAATTCTAATATACTATTCCTTGTAAATAATAGTAATAATAATGACAATAGCTAATACTTACATCACACACTAAGGCTGCAAAGTTCTTTATAAATGCTTCCTCACTGGATCTTTACAACAACTGTATTTCTATCCCCATTTTACCAATGAGGAAACTGAAGCTGAAAGCAGTTGTGACTGCACTGAGTCCCACATCCAGGGAGCAATAGTCTCAATTAGAATTTGAATTCAAGACTTACTGGTTTTAGGCATAGCACTCTATCCACTATGCCACCTAGTTGCTTATAAATTTTAGTTTCTTTTTTTCCCCTCTCATTTGTATTTACGTATGGAAATACACATTCCCCTGATACTTAGATCTGAATTCCTTCTCCGATCAATTTATACACATTCTTCATTCACAAAGAAATGTGAGATCTTTGACATTTCAGAACCAGGTATTGAAATATAGATTTTTGTAACATTATTGGTATATCTCAGGTCAAATTGAATAGCAAATATTCAATAAATGTGTATTGAGAATCTATGAAATGCTAGATACTGTTCTGGGTATCACTGGTGTCTGACAGACCCTATGAGCTTGCCTTACTGATGCAATCTCCTGAAATGTAGAAACCAGGAAGCATATTTTCAGGAGAATGATAATTATGTTGGATGGAAGTACCTTGAGAAACCTTGCGTCATGAACAGACATTCTTAATTGGAGTGTGATTGCCTAACCATATGGTGAAGAGGAACCTTCTCTTAGTGATAGAGGCATTCAAAAATATCTTTTGTGGGTTGTTCTTCTATTTCCTTCTTTGCCTCATTGGCTCTTAGAGGGTCTCAGCGATTCATTATTTATATCTGTTGAAAGACCATATTGTAAAGAGAAAGTCATGTGTCCTTCTTCTGCCCTGAGGAATTAAAGCTCAGAGATAATGTCTTGGCCATTGACTTTTTCCATTTTAGGTGAAGGGAGTGGATCTTCTCATTAACTTGGTGAGTTTTCACTTTCCCTTGGGTGCCTTGGCATTTTGGCATTCCAGCATCTGGGTTGCAGAGCAAGTGTAGAAACAATTCCATGAGGAGCAAAGAGACTCCTTGAGGAGTGACCTTAGTTACCACATTCCAGCAAAAGTTGAGAAAAAAAACTTGTTTAAAAAGACATACCACATGGTTATACCAGTACTATACAGGAACTAAATTGGGTTATAAGCCTACTCTCCCCATCAGAGACCAAGATGGTACTGAGGAGAATGTATTCCTTCTCCCCCAGGTGTTTGGAGAAATATCTTGAATTAAATATCCATTTGTAAAAATCACTCAAACTTAAATTATTAAATGGGACTGGGATGTTATTTATTGGCCCCTTAACAATGGGGAGAAAACAGCTGAAGGGTGGTCAAGCTGACGGCAATAAAGAGATACCCCACTCCTGTAGGATTATTCCTTGTAACCCTTGAATAACAGTTATATTACAACAACCCTGTGAGGAAAGGATCAGACTATATGTCACTGCTCTAGGAAATGAAGTAACACTGAGCTTGGTGTTGGAAGGCTATGAATCTTAGCTTTGTGACACTGTTACAGTCAGTTCATATCCTTGAGCTTCAGTGTCCTCATATGTAAAATGGGATAATAAGAACAGCATGCCCTTCCTTAAAAGACTATGGGTTGATAAAGATGCAGTATTGGTAGTGGAGTTGCCCTAAATATTATAGTGTGATGAAGGTGATGATGATGATGATGATGATGACGATGGGTTCCTCCAGCAAAATCGCACTCTGATAACAGTGTGATAGGAAAGTCAACTTGATCATTTCATATTTATGCTAGGAAAGCAGACCCTACTAATTTGGAAAGGAATCAAGTGCAGGCCTGCCTTCTTATTGTGTCTATTCTTTGAGTATCAGTCTAGTGTAGATAAGCTGATCAGTAGAAGGCTTGTCATTGGGTGATTATTTTTTTTTTCAACTCTAGCAACTAAGAGAACATGTAATGGGTCGCAGAGAAGTTTCTATTTCCATTGACAGAATCAGAGACAGTAACTACTTTGATCTAATTATGTATTCTTAAAATAGAGAAGGTGCTCTTAGTGGAAGCAGGTATTTCACTGGATAAGGGATTTCACTGTTATCAGAACTCCTGGGGAATTCTTTCAACCAATTCTGTACACTTTTTCTTCAGTGAATGGTCTTAGAGAGTTGCCTAGAGAATACCAGTAGACTCTAGAAGATCAGGGTACTCTTCTCCATTCTTGTCTTCATATTTCCAGTGCCTACCAGAGTTCTTTGCAAATCTAAGCATATTATAAATGATTTTTTGACTTGAATAAATTAATCAATAACTATTTCTCAAGGACCTACCATGAGTCAGGTACTGTGATGAGTACTGGGGGAAAAAAGCTTAAAAAGAATAGGTCTTACCATCAAGGAACTTACAGTCTAATGAATAAATTGAATTCATTATTCTAATGAATAATATATTTTTAAAATGCTGTAGATCCCTGCCATTAACATGATTTCATCAGGATGTTTTTGGATTTGGATGTCGTTAGGGTACATATTTGCTCATCTGGCTGATTTCAGTTTCAATGAGGTTCCCTTTTCCTCTGTTGACTAATTTCCATTCTCATTGACACATGCAGAGAAAAATATTTTCACAATGTTCACCAAACATGCACCGATTTCTCTCTCTGAACCTTCTCGTAAACAACTTATCAAGACATCCAAATTCAGGTTGTCATGAATATTGTAGAAACAAGGTAGCATTATTTTTTAAACCTGCCAATGGAGAATAAACACCAAACATGTAAATGTACACTCCCACTCCATGTCTGCAAAGGCACATTTACATATATATATATATGTATGTATGTATTATAGTCATCTGAGCCAAATGACATTGTTATAAATAACAAACCTCAAAGCATGTGGGAAGTTTTCTCCTGAATGCCAAGAATGAGCTTCACTTACTCACATTACTAACCATAGAAATTCATCTTGAAAATGGTTTTGGAAAAAACAAAGTAAAAAAAAAACATATCAATTTAGAATTGCATTTCTCCTCTATAATCTTCCTTTTCTCCCCTGTATTAGTGGAACCTTATATGGTAGTAGGATGGGAATTAAATATTGATCAGAAAACCTAAGGTAAGTCATTACAAGCTAGAATATCTTAAGGTACTCATTTAATATCTGTTGCCTAATTCATAGTGCTATCAGGGGACCATATCAAAAGATAGGTTTAAGAATAATTTATAACCATAAAGAGATACATAATATTGGTATTTTGTTACAGTAATCTTATATGTCCCCTTTGCTAATATCATATGTTCCAGCTATTCTATGGCAGAATGATAACCCTTGCTTCTCAAAGACTTTGGAATAGGATGGTGTATATTTTATGGCTAGTCCTACTAAACTGGAAAAGCTTCAAAGATGAAACCAGAAGAAAAAATGGAAGAGCCAAGCTAAACATCAAAGAGTGATCACCAAAAGGTTCTTATTTCTATGCAAACTATTGTTAATTGAGCCTTCTGCTTTCCCACTCTGAATTTCATCTTACGAAGTTTTTTCTAATCTTGTTATGTGTTTTCTCACACCCCCTTTACATTTTCCTCTTTCAGACCATTTATTAACTTCTAACCTCTTGCAATCTTCTTCATCCTGTCTATGTACCTGTTTAGACCCAACAATAGTAGACGTAGAATGACTGTAAAGGTGAAAAAACTGTCTTGGCTGTCTTCCTTTGCCATTCTTATCTCTTCTAACTACCCAAAATCTTTATGTTGCATAACGTTCTCCTGCAGAGCCCCCCTGACATGTGCCTTCCATAACAAATCCTCCGTCTGCTACATAATACAGATAGTTAAGACAGCACAGAATGACAGGAAAACTTATAAATTAACTATGGTTCTTTATTTCAAAATTCTCATGTAAACAATGTCTCACTTACAAAATGCCTTGTATGTGGAAAAGAAGTCAGATAAAACCAAATGTATTTGAAAAAAAGGAATTAGAGCTTGGAAAGGAGTTTTGAGGTCATTAAGCTCAATTTCTTAGTCTGAGAAGTGAAGGAACTGATTTGCTCAAAGTCAGACTGTTAATAATTGCTAATAATAATAATCAATAATAATAATGACAAAGGATTTGTCTCTCCAGGTCTTAACATAATAACTGGTATTTAACAGATAATTAGTAAATAATTGTTGGTGAATGTGTGGTATCCCAGTGCTACAGTCCTCTAATGATTTGAACCTCTGTCTCCTAAAGTTTTTGCTGAATGTCATGGAATGCAATGAATTTGCAAGATGGTCTTTGTTTGCCTTATTCTTGAAATGTAAACTAAATGACTAGACATTATTGCTGAGAGAGATTCTCGTAGCCACCAACATAGCTGAAAATGGTAGCTCATGTCACAGTTGAAATTAGTGAGAACTTTCCCTGACTCAGATTTGCAATATGAATGCAAGGCAAGCCAAAACAGGAAAATTTTTCTTTGGCAAATCTTAGTATCATTCTATTTTTTAACCCCTAAATATATAATTTTTACTTGTTATTAGAAACCAAATGTTTTATAATGGAAAGATTATTTGATTTTCAATGGAAGCATTTATGATGGAATTAGTGACTCACCACTTAATACATGTGTGACCTCAGGAATGATATTTAATATCTTTGATCCTCAATGCCCTCATTTTTAACATGAGAGGCTTGGACTACAAGAACTGAAAATATCATTCCAGCTCTTGAGTCATGTGTCATCCATCTATCCATCCATCCAACCAACCATTCATTCATTCGATGAAGCAATAGTAATTAATTACCTACTATGCACCACACACCATCTTAAGTGTTAGAGATACAAACACAGACAAGATGCCCTTACTCTCAAGAAGCACACAGTATGAGGAAGATAACATACAAACAACTATATATATATATATATATATATATATATATATATATATATATATAGTTGTTTGTATGTTATATATATAACATACAAACAACTATAACATACAAACAACTAAGCTCTATATGTGACAAAGAGGACATAATCAATGGACAAGGGGAACTAGAATCAAAACATATCAAGTAAAGGTTCTTAAAGAAGCCACGATTTTAGCTGGGACTTGGAGAAAGCCAGGGAAGTCAAGAGGCAGAAATCAGGATAGAGAGCATTCTATTTGTAAGAGACAGTCAGTGAAAATATCTGAACTAAGAAGCTGGAGTATCTTATGGAAGGAACAATAAACATGTCAGTTTCACTGGGGTGGAGCCAAGATGGAGTAGAAGGACAGACCTGTAAAAACTCTCCCCCAAAGGCCAAAAAAACCTGTAAAAATTATTCTAAATAAATTTTAAAGCAGCAGAAACAGCAAAACCACAGAATGAAAGAGATTTCCAGCCCAAGACAGCCTGGAATGCTGACAGGAAAGGTCTATCACAAAAGGCATGGAGCAGAGTACAGCCTGCAGAGCAGAGCTCAGCACTCAGAGAGTAGCCCAGCTTTGACCAGGCTTGCTGCAGGGATAGGACCTGAGCAGGCCTCAGGGTACAGAATCCCCGGCAGCAGCTGCAGTTCACAGATTACTCAACCCACAAATGACAAAGACAGCTTCAAAGGTCAATGAGAAAGCTCTTTCACCTGAGTGAGAAGGGAATATGGTCTGGCCTGGCCAGCAGAAGTTATTGCAGTGGCAGCTACATTTCTGGAGCCCTCTATCTAAAGACCCTGGGGGAATTGAGCAGAAGATCTGTATCTCAGCCCTGAGTGGCAGATCTGGGGTGAGGAGGAATGCTGGTGTGGTGGGGCTGGAGGCAGTTTTGGAGAGGGAATTCTATTCACGGATCCTGGGCAGAAAAGTTTTTGGTTGCTCCCAGATCGGAGCACAGGTGAGGAGAGGAGTAAACTCCTCTCCCTTGATTGTGCCACCCTGGAGGAACTGAGAACTTACAGGTCCCCTGAGTATACCCCCACTTGACAAAGGACTCAAAAGTCAAGTAACTGGCTGTGAAAAATGTACAAAAAAGGAGAAAATATAAAACTATAGAAAGTTACTTTCTTGGTGAACAGGTATTTTCTTCCATCCTTTTGAATGAGGAAGACATCAAAGTCAAGGTTTCTGCATCCAAAACCTCCAAAATAAATATGCAATGGTCTCAGGTCATGGAACAGCTCAAAAAGGATGTTGAAAAATCAAATAAGAGAGCTGGAGGAAAAATTGGGAAGAGAAGATAATGAAAAGTGAGTCAACAGCTTGCTAAAGGAGATTCAAAAAAACGCTGAAGAAAATAACACCCTTAAAAATAGCCTAACTCAAATGGCAAAAGACGTTCAAAAAAAGCCAAAGAGGAAAAGAATGCTCTAAAAAGCAGATTTAGACAAATGGAAAAAGAGTTTCAAAAGCTCACTGAAGAACATAGTTCTTTAAAAATTAGAATGGAGCAGATGGAAGCTAATGACTTTATGAGAAACCAAGAAATCACAAAACAAAACCAAAAGAATGAAAAAAATAGAAGATAATGTGAAATATCTCATTGGAAAAAACAACTGACCTGGAAAATAGATCCAGGAGAGAAAATTTAAAAATTATCTGACTGCCTGAAAGTCATAATCAAAAAAAAAGAGCCTAGATATCATCTTTCATGAAATTATCAAGGAAAACTGCCCTGATATTCTAGAACCAGAGAATAAAATAAATATCAAAAGAATCCATGGATCACCTCCTGAAAAAGATCTGAAAAGAAAAACTCCTAGGAATATTATAGCCAAATTCCAGAGTTCCCAGGTCAAGGAGAAAATATTGCAAACAGCTAGAAAGAAACAATTCGAGTATTGTGGAAATACAATCAGGATAAGACAGAATCTGGCAGCTTCTACATTAAGGGATCAAAGGGCTTGGAATATGATATTCCAGAAGTCAAAGGAATTAGGATTAAAACCAAGGTGTCAGTTTCAGTTGGGGGAATGATATAAAGGTATATGAAGACTACAAAGGTTTGGGGAGCTTTAAACATAACAAGAGGATTATAAATTGATCCTGTAGGTAATAGGGATCCCTTGGTGTTTCATTCAGTAGAACAATGATATGATTAAATGTGCACTTTAAGAAAATCAATTGGGCAGCTAGACTTAAATGGAGAGAAATCCATGGAAGGCACATCAACCAGCAGTATATTGAGAAGATGTGGACATGAGGAGGTGAAATCCTGTATTAGAGTGTTCGCTGTCTCAAAGGAGGAAGAGAGGAAGATTTGAGGTAAAATCAGTAGACCCTGGGGAAAATAAGATAGAGGATGAAAGAGAGTTCGGAGTTGAGGATAACACTTAAGTTTTTAGGTTGTAGAATGCAGAGGATGGTGGGGCCCTTGACAGTAAAAGGGAAGTTTTAAAATGTGTAGGTTTTGGGAGAAAAGATGAGTTCAGTTTTGGACATGTTCCGAGTTTAAGATATTTATAGTACATAAAGTTCAAGGTATCTAAGAAAGTTGGAGATGTGAGACTATAGGTGAGCTGAGATATTAACAGAGGACAAATAAATTTGAGAATCACAGAATAGAAATGATAACTGAATGATTTGGAGTGGATGAGATCAACAAATAAAATAAGGAAGTTGAAGAAAAGAGGACCTAGGACAGACACTTGTGGGATACTCATAGTTATCAGGCATGACCTAGGGGAAAAACCAGCAAAGGAGACTGAAAAGATGTATTCAGTTAGCTAGAAGCATGAGAAAGCAGTCTCCTAAAAATCTAGTAAAAGAGAATATCAGAAAGAAAATAGTGATTGACAGTGTTAAAAGCTAAAGAGAAATCAAGAAAGATGAGGATTGAGTAAATGCCATTGAATTTGGCAATTAAAATATCATTGATAACTTGGGAAAGAGTACCATTTGGTTTAATGATAAGGTGGGAAGTCAAGCAGTTGAGAATTAAAAAGAGAGTTAAAGAGGATATGAAGGCATCCATTGTAGAAGACCTTCTCAAATTCTATAAAATGTGTATAATATTTCATATAGAACATTTTACCGAGGGTTATCTGAGGAAAGCACTTTCAAAATAAAGTGCAGTACAAATAAAAAAATATATTATTTAAAGTATTTAGGGCAGATGATGTCAGGGGCTTATGTCTGAGAAAACTTTCACAGATTGAAACTTAGTAATGGTTTCATGTCATTTGGCACACAATTCATTTTCCAGTGTATACTTTAGGTCCCCATCACTAGTTGAGGGGAAGTAAAGGGGTGATAACTTCCACAAGATTGGGAATTGGAGGTGAAGGTGAAGGACAGGGAGAGATAGAATAAACAAGCTGTGGTCAAGACCAAGAGTTATGGAAAGATCATGAAGTCAAGGAAATTGAATAAGCCATCAAAAATGGAACCATGAAGATATGAAGAGCCAAAACAAATTGAGGATAAGAAAAAGGCACAATTATGTTGAAATTCTGATTTTTTTTTTCCTGAAAGCTAATGCTTTAAATATGGTTTGATTTTATTGGTGGGTCAATAAGTTCTTAGTGACTATGTTCCTTCTTGCTTCTTAAATGAAACAGCATACTAGAAGTTGGGGTCCTTGTAAAAAATAAAAGCAAAGAAGAAAAAATGGACAGTGATAGGCAAATTCTTCTTTAGTTATTTATTTTCTGGAACTTGAAATATTGCATTGTTAGGGTTTTTCATCCTTTTTTACACAAACTTCACTGGAGTGATCAGGACAGTCCAGTGCAGTACCATCCAGGCTGAAATACTAAAGCAAAGACATATTTGTATTTATTTGTTTGGATTTGGGGGGGGGGGCGGTATTAGTGAGGGAAGAGAGAACATCTGGTGTTTAGAATTCCAAAATAAATGTTCTCTTTAGAAAAGATTTGAGGAAAACAAACAAACTAGCATCCTTTCCTCCATGAATATCTCTTAACTACTGAAACAAAAGAGGAGTTCTCACACAAGCAAGACAATTACTAAGAAACATCTGAATCAGTCAACTGAATAATGAATGTGAAAGAAACCAGCATAACAATGTTAGACAGATGTCTTATTGACCACACCACCAGCTATTGCACTTTCACTGTGGAGGTTTTCCTTAGCTTTTTGCATGTATTTATTTTTACACATACATATGAATGTATGCAACTATCTCTCTTTATCTATCTAATCAATCTGTGTATCTGTCTATAGATGGAGCTACCTGGTTCAGTGGATAGATACTGTGTTTGGAGTCAGGAAGACTCATCTTCCTGAGTTCAAATCTGATTTCAGACAATTATCTGGGCAAGTCATTTAACCTTGTTTGCCTCAGTTTCCTCATCTGTAAAATAAGATGGGGAAGAAAATGGCAAACTACTCAGCCTATTTGCTAAGAAAACTCCAAATAGTGTTATGAAGTCATGTCTGACTGAAACAACTGAGCGGTAACAACAACAAATATATATATATATAATATATATACAGAAAGATATCTTTGCCTTTTCTTCATATGTGTATATATACACATATGTGCATAACAGGAAAATTAACTTTAATATTATTAATATCAAACATAATACTCCCTTCTCTGTCAAAAGGCCATCCTAATAGTGATAGAAATCCTTCCCTCCAAACAATCCTAGCAATGTCCTTGCACTCCTTCCCTTGAGACTCAATTAGTTTGGATGGACCCCACCCTAGGGCTCCATCCTAGGTGGCAGTGGTTTCATGACCAGTCCTCACTCCCCGTGTAACCCCTGCCCTACCTTATCCCTCCCAAGTTTATATAAACCTTCCTTTGAGTTTTCTTGGTGGATATTCATATACTCAGATATATAGGTGACCTAGACTCACAACTGTCTTTCTCTTGATTAAAGATGCCTTTTTCTCCTCTCCTTGTGAGTTTATTTCAGGACTAATACATACATATACACGTATGTGTGTGTGTATGTGTGTGTGTGTGTGTGGAGAGAGAGAGATAAAGATATAAAGATGGATAGATAGATTGATAGAGATGGGAGATAGATTGTAGACAGATAAGCATATATCATTTTAGAAGCTGCTCCATAAAAAAATCAGTTCAATGAAGCAAGCATTTCTGGAGTATCTGCTCTGTGTAGAGAGGAGCTTCAGGCAGCACATGGCACAGTGTATACAAAGGTGATTTGCCTCACAGTCAGGTAACCCTACTTTCAGTTCTCTTGTCTGACACATACTAGTTGGGTGACTATGAATAAGTCATTTAACCTTTTGTTGTATGTAGCAAGTGAATCTCTAAAACTTTAATTTAAAGAGCAGATGATGATTAACCTTAGCAGAAGGAGTTTACCTAATTATATGTTTCCTGTACTAAGGAGCTGAAAGTTCATTATAAACAGATGGTGTACAGTGTTGTGTTAGGGAGACTGGGAAATAGAAAAACAGTACTGACCTTGCCCTCATGGACTTTTCAGTCTAGTCAGAGACTTCAACATAATATGAGAAACAATAATACAGAACGAAACATGGGAGAATGATACTAAGTTCTGTTTATAAAAAATAACACTGAAACAACACAACTTAAATAAAATATCTATGTCCAATTTGGTACTTTTGTTACTTTTGGTAAGCTATTGTGTTTTGTCTCTTTTTTTTCTTTTTAGACTTTGCACAAAGAATACATTTTATTGGCATTCTTACCATGGATAAAATCCTTAATTTTTTTTTTCTTATCTTGCTCTGGATATTACTTGGAATTTAAATCCTTCCTCATGTACAGATTTTTTCATAAATTAGGTTCTGATTTTTCATGATTCTTCTCTAAGCTGACACAAGTGATCTATCTGGCAGTTTTAGCACAAACAACCACTCTCCTCTAGCATACTTCTCGGAGGTAGTTGTAGCTTCTTTTCATATTTGATATTTTTCCTTTAATTAAGGTCTGGAGCAATAAAACCAGACCTGTAGAGACTAATTAATTCTTTGCAAGCATAATTCCAACACTTCAGGGTACCAACCAATAAAGGATATTGCTCACAGTTTCTTCAAAAAGACAAAAGAGATGTTTAGTGAGAGAAGGTTGTATGGGGTAAAAGTTAGTATTAGAGTTTCAAAAATTATCAAAGAAGCTAAAAGTTTCTTTAATTGCTTTAAAAAAGCAATTTACCGTAAATCTAATGACACTGTAAGTGACACACATCTGACTCATCTATAGTATCAAAAATGCAAACTCCTCCGTGGAATATCCACTAATTCTCCCAGTTGAAAGTTCCCCCCCTTTTTTTTTGGCAAAATATTTTCTATTCTTATTTGCTCATGTGTTATTTGATTTTATATTATACTTGTTTATGTAAGCCTTATTAACTAGAATAGTTAAAGATCTTTGAGGGTAAGTACTTCATGTTATTTCTTCATCTTTCATCTAGGGTCTAGAATAAAATATTATATAAAATAGATTCTTTACAAATGATTATGAAATGATGAAAGACCCTTTACAATTTATTTTTAGAGGCTTTGTACCTCAAAGGAAATAAAGAATTTATGATTGTATCATGGTGGCTGGCACATGAAAAGTGTCTAATAAATGTTTGGTGATATCCTCCCTAGGATTCGGTTCCTCAACTGTAAAAATGAGGAGGTTGGACAAATGTCCTCTTAATCTATGACGCTATGGTTGACTGACTGATGAGAATGATCCACACTAACCTCAACCTAAAAAAGATAAAGGCAAATGCCCTGTATGCTAGTTGCACACCACTGGGAAAAAATCCAGTCCACAATTGTAGCAGTAGCTCATTCTCTGGTCATGCTGGAAAGCTCTAATCAGGACAGTTTCCAAGTCCTTGAGAAAAATTTGTATTGTATACACTTAGCCTAAACAAGGAACTGGGCCAATAGCATCTGGGATAATTATATTTGAACTCTGGAATTGTGTCATTCTGATATTGTCAAAGAACTTGAAGAGTTTCAAAAATAAACAAGTAAAATGAAAGTACCCATCAGATGGCAGGTGAAGTTAAGGGCAATTGATAGATACATGTATAACAAACTAGCCACAATGGCTTACACACACACACACACACACACACACACACGCACATGTTTGCTTGAAAGAATTGATCAAGTACATATATTGCTATAAATATGGTAGGCATCTAGGTGGCACAAAAATTGCTGGCCTTGGAGTTGGGAACCCCCCAGTTCAAAACCTGCCTCAAATACTTCCTAACAGTGTGACCCTGGGTAAGTCACTTAAACTTATCTGCCTCAATTTCTTTATCTGTAAAATGGGTATAAAAATAGTACTTTTATCCTAGGGGTTTTGTGATAAATGAAGAAAATATTTGTAAACCAAACATCCTCACTCCAAACACCTTTTATTTATTCTGTACATGTTTTATGTTACCCTTTGCTATACACGTTTTCTCTCCTGGTGGAAGGTCAGCTTCTAGCAGGGGGGGTGGGGGGGTGGAGACTGACTCATTTTGGTCCTTGTGTCCCCAATGTCTGACACAATGCATGATGACACACAGTATCAGATTTATTGCTTGATTAAATTATATTTATAATTGACTAGAAGTATGACATGGAGACTGCAACAGCCTCCATGGGCCTTCTGTAACATTAAGACATGAAGGTGGATTGATTTTTAAGGTCTTATTCTTTATTGTCATTCCATGATTCTCAAAAACAAAAATTAATTCTCAAGAAAAATTAGTCATCATGAGATGATTATGCTTTTAATTCCTTAAAACTGACCGAGAAAAATTGTGACTTTATAAACTGTGTAACTATGCCTTGAAACTGAAATCACCCACACTAAATTGATATATTTTGCAGTGCAAAGAACATTGGGCTTGTCATTTTCTGCCTTATTTTCCTCATCTGCAAAATGGGGATAATAACATCTATTTCCCAGGGTTGTTCTGAAGAAAAAATAAGCTAATAGTCATAAATTATTTCATAAATCTTAAAGCACTATATAAAATTCTAAGGATGATCATGTTGGGGAAGTCAACTTCTTCTTCTGCTATTCAATGTGTGAGTTTAAGTGAATTATTAACTGCTCTTTGACTCAACTTCTTCATCAGGAAAAGAGGAGAAATAATCCTTTTTATTCCTCCCTACTTCAAAGTATTTTTATGGGAACATAAAGAAATTTTATAATTTTGAATAGTTACTAAGATAAAAGATATCATCATGATTTTTAACTGATGAATCACTCAACTAACGTTTTATTAATTATCTCCTTAGTGCCTGGCATTATAATAGGCACCAAGGATGCAAAGACAAATAACAGTATATTCTTAAGGAAGTCTATTCTTAAGAAAGAAACATTGTAATGTGATGAAGTGGCGGCTAGAGGGCAGTGTGATCAGAAAGGGGTGGCTCTGTTTGAGAAGTGATGGGAAAAAGCAATTGTGTCATAGGAGAAAAGATCAACACCCCCTTTCCAATAACAATGATAGCATTGATTTGGTCATGGTTTCTAGAGCAAGACATAGAGAATCAAGGGGAGGGTGACACACTTTTTTAATAGTACAATACATGCCAAGAGGTTGGTCTTCAGGGTAGATGAGCAAGTGGGTTTGAAGCCTTCCTAGAAATAACAAAATATATTAAGCCTTATGAGTTTGCACACGCTCTCTCTCATAAATGTGTATACTTATATACAAATATTAATATATTAATAGTATATAATACAAATATATATAGTAAACACATGTGTATATATGTACACATATTTCAAGTTGTTGTCTGTCATGTATGATATTTTGTAACATCGTCTAGGGTTTTCTTTACAAAGATACTGGAGTGCTTTGCCATTTCCTTCTCCAGCTCCTTTTACATACAAGGAAAATGAGCCAAATGGGGTTAAGTTGCTTGCCCAGGCTAATGCCTAAGGCCAGATTAGAATTCAAAAAGATGAATCTTCCTGATTCCACTCTACCTACTATCCTACGTAGCTGCCAAGATATATGCAATTACATATATATGTTAAATATATAATACATGTTACATGTACATACATGTACCTGCATTTGTGCATGTATACATATATGTATATGTATACCTATATACATACAGAAACAAATACATTTCTTTTCATTTCTTAAAGAGCACTTATATTTATGGCACATTTTACCCTAATAAATTATAAGCAAATTGAGGACAAAGGCTATCTCCATGCCATATTGAGGAATCAGAATGCTCCATAGGTATTTCCACAAGGATAAGAAAATTCAAGGAATTTGCTCTCCATTCCCACTCCCTCCCAAATTACATTGAATATATTATTAATGCCAACTTTAGGAAAATTTGAGCAAGAGTCATAAGGATGGGGAGGCATGGGTACAATGCAATCTGCATCTGTGGAGGGAGTGCTCACATCACTGAGATCACAAATCCACTAGAGTACTAAGTTGTTTCCATAGCTTAGCAGGACACCTTCTAGCTAATAAACATAGAGCAGATGGCTGGCGCTCTAGAATTGTTTAATTTAATTGAAGTCAATACTTCTTTTTAAGCTAAAAAGCTGCCAATATTTTGTTAAAATATTTTCATCCCCTAACAGCATAAATCTTTCAGTGTTACTTGTAAGGTCAAAGTAATACTCAGCATCTTTAGTCTTCATTCATTAATTTAACATACTTTAAAAATAGCAATCATAATAGCATCACTAAAGAGTGATACCCTAGATCTATGGTGTTCTAGGTGTTAAGTATATTATCCTCTAGACATCCTGGATAGCTAATTAACATTGGTAATGTTCAGATCTTGAATGTCACAGTAATATCAAGTTAGGTGAGACAAGCTAAATGAGAGTTTGGTAGAATGATCTAGTCATCTCAGGGATTATATCAAATAAGAAAGAAAATATTTCATTTACTTTATCTACTTTATCTCAGGGGAGGCAAGATGGAAAGTGGAAAGAAACTTGGTCTTGAATCCAGCATATCTAGTTTCAAGGCTCCTACTAAGTAGTTTTGTGGACTTAGATAAGTTGTCTGATCTGTATGCAACTTACAATCTTTGCCTATAAAGGGAGGATAACCATATCTGCCCTGTCTATATCCTAAGGGTGTTATAAAGAGCAGAGGAGTTAAAGGACATGAATAAGTTCTACAAATTAAAAAGCAATCTTCAAATTAAATAATAAATTTCACAAACATGCAAAGCCTGTAACAGGTAAGGCACTGGCAAATGCACAGATAACTAAGTCATGAGGAATAGAAATGAGGTCAATTCTCTGTCCATTTTTACCTCTGTCTCTACCTCCATCTGTCTCTCCGGGACTCTCGGTGTATTTTCGTATCTTCCTTTCTCTCTCCTCCCTCTCTATCTCCCTCCCTCCCTTATTCATTCTCTCTCTCTCTCTCTCTCTCTCTCTCTCTCTCGCTCTCTCGCTCTCTCGCTCTCTCGCTCTCCCTCTCTCCTCTCCTCTCCTCTCTTCCTCTTCCCTCCCCCATATTATCTTTTGTCTCTGAACTTTTGACTATATTGGGAAAGATAATTCCTCCTGAAGAAATTTCATCTACCAATGCAAATCTGAAAATGTTCTACAATGTACAGTGTTAGAGAGTTGCCTAGGCCATTACAAGGTTAAGTAAACTATCCAGGGTCATATGACCAGGACATGTCAGAGACAAGCCTTGAAATAGTCTTTCTGATCCTGAGACAGATTTGCCACAATGCCTCTGTAAAATTTTATGATTAACTGTAAAAATGAACCCTTGCTTCTCATAGTCACTAGTTTAGTGATGGACTACCTAACCAAATTGGAGAGACCTGAATGAACACCTTTTAAAAATCAGATTCACAAGGACATGTTTTTTCTTTCTGTCTTTTTTTTTAAAGCACTGATTTCACTGGCGATCTGGATTTTAAGATGGGAGAGACCTTAGAAATCATATTCTCGAAACTTTCCATTTTCTTTTGAAAGGGGAAATAAACAATTTGATACATTGATGAATTTGCATTTTCAATGTGATATTTTCCCTCTATCAATATGGATTACCCTCTATCTACGACTTCTTATCCTTTATGAATTTTAATGATGTCTTCCTACAAATTGTATACAACACTGACCCCAAGCACTAGCTGGGCAGATCTAGGCAGGGGTGGAGAGGAATCTCAGAAGTCAAGTAACTGGCTGGGAAAATGCCCAGAAAAAGGAAGAAAAATAAGACCATAGAGAGCTACTTTCTTGGGGAAGAGATGTTCCTTCCTCCTTTCATTTCTGATGACGAAGTACAATGCTTGCCATCAGAGAAAGACGTGGAGGTTGAGGCCTCTCTATCCCAGACATCCGAGGTGGATGTCTGGTGGGCTCAGGCCATGGAAGAGCTCAAAAAAGGATTTTGAAAATCAAGTTAGACAGGTGGAGGAAAAACTGGGAAGACAAATGAGAGAGATGCAAGAAAAGCATGAAAAACGGGTCAATACCTTGCTAAAGGAGACCCAAAGAAATGCTGAAGAAAATAACACCTTGAAAAATAGGCTCACTCAATTGGCAAAAGAGGTTCAAAAAGTCAATGAGGAGAAGAATGTTTACAAAAGCAAAATTAGCCAAATGGAAAAAGAGGTTCAAAAGCTCACTGAAGAAAATAGTTCTCTCAAGATTAGAATGGAGCAGATGGAGTCTAATGACTTTCTGAGAAACCAAGAAATCATAAAACAAAACCAAAAGAATGAAAAAATGGAAGAGAGTGTGAAATATCTCATTGGAAAAACAACTGACCTGGAAAATAGATCCAGGAGAGACAATTTAAAAATTATGGGACTACCTGAGAGCCAAGATCAAAAAAAGAGCCTAGACATCATCTTTCATGAAATTTTCAAGGAAAACTGCCCTGAGATTCTAGGACCAGAGGGCAAAATAAGTATTGAAGGAATCCATTGATCACCACCTGAAAGAGATCCAAAAAGAGAAACTCCTAAGAATGTTGTGGCCAAATTCCAGAGTTCCCAGGTCAAGGAGAAAATCTTGCAAGCAGCTAGAAAGAAACAATTACAGTATTGTGGACATACAATCAGGATAACACAAGATCTAGCAGCTTCTACATTAAGGGATCAAAGGGCATGGAATAGGATATTCCAGAAGTCAAAGGAACTAGGACTCAAACCAAGAATCACTTACCCAGCAAAACTGAGTATAATACTTCAGGGGAAAATATGGTCTTTCAATGAAACAGAGGACTTTCAAGCATTCTTGATGAAAAGACCAGAGCTCAAAAGAAAATTTGACTTTCAAACACAAGAATGAGAAGAAGCATGAAAAAATAAACAGCAAAGGGAAGTCATAAGGGACTTACCAAAGGTGAACTGTTTACATTCCTACATGGAAAGACAATATTTGTAACTCTTAAAACTTTTCAGTATCTGGGTAGTTGGTGTGACCACACACAGGTGTACACACACACACACACACACACACGTACATGTGTGCATGCACACACACACACACACACATACACACAAGCACGCACACACAGAGACAGAGAGCACAGAGTGAATTGAATAGGATGGGACCATATCTTAAAAGAAATTAAGGTAAATGGTGAGAGAGAAATGTAGTGGGAGGAGAGAGGGTGAAATGGAATGGGGTAAATTATCTCTCATTCAAGAGGCAAGCAGGAAACTTTTTAGTGGAGGGAGAATAGGAGAGCTGAGAAAAAAACATGAAGTTTACCCTCATCACATTCGACTAAAGGAAGGAGTAAAATGCACACTCATTTTGGTATGAATAGCTATCTTACAGTACAGAAAAATGGGGAAGAAGGAGATAAGCAGGGAGAGAGGGATGATGGAAGGGAGGGCAATGGAAGAAGGGAGCAATTTGAGGTCAACACTCTTGGGGAGGGACAGGATCAAAAGACAGAATAGAAACAATGAGAGGCAGAATAGGATGGAGGGAAATACAGTTAGTCTTATACAACATGACTGTTATCGAAGTCATTTGCAAAACTACACAGATAGGGCCTATATTGAATTGCCTGCCTTCCCAAAGGGAATGGGTGGGGAGGGAGGGATGGGGAGAATTTGGAACTCAAAGTTTTAGGAACAGCTGTTTAGTATTGTTGTTGCTACTAGGAAATAAGAAATACAGGTAATGGGGAATAGAAAGTCATCTGGCCCTACAGGACAAAAGAGAAGATGGGGACAAGAGAAGGGAGGGATGATAGAAGAGAGGGCAGATTGGTGATAGGGAAAATTAGAATGCTTGGTGTATTGGGGTGGGGGAGGGGAGAAAAGGGGAGAAAATTTGGAACCCAAAATTTTGTGAAAATGAATGTAAAAAGTTACATAAATAAATAAATTTAAAAAAAGAAAGAAAAAAAACTCACAATCAAAATAATTCAAGATCCCTTGGAAGATATTATGACAAAAGTAACCCAGTTCAATAACCCGCTGATTATAGGCAAGGTATAAAAAAGAGATATTTACTTATTTCCAAGATATTCACCATTGTTATGAAGAAAGAGAGGGAGGGAGCGAGTGAGGGAGGGAGGGAGAAAGGAAGGAAGGAAGGAAGGAAGGAAGGAAGGAAGGAAGGAAGGAAGGAAGGAAGGAAGGAAGGAAGGAAGGAAGGAAGGAAGGAAGGAAGGAACTATACTGTAGCTCTTAGATCTGGGATAGAAAATAGAGACCAGTGAGCTGTTCCCAGAGTTGAAAAGGATCAGAAATTTATGTCGGATTGCCCTTAGAGAACTGCAAAATGCCTTTGGTAACCCTAAACCTCTCAAGAAAGCACGCGCACATTTTTTTTTAAAATACCAACATTCTATTTGAATATATTTATATATGAGAAAAAGACACAGGATTCAAGTATCTCTCAAGAAATAAAACTGTATATTACACGGAGAAACATGCAGGGACACATGATAGGTTAGAGCAGGCTATAACATAAAACAATTAAGAATTGAAAATAAAAATCGGGTAAAAGATGTGACCAAGAAATAGGACGCTAAGAAGAGAAAATGGGCTGGTTACTCAGAGAGAACAAAAGATATCAGACAGCCAGAATGTTCTACTGGTATTATAGACATATTAGGACAAAGTGAAGAAGGTGTTTAGCACATTATATGGACCCTCATTGGTGAATATACTGGAGGACAAAGACAGAAATCACACACTATGGACAGATATGAATGGGTTGTGTTGTTGGAGATAACACAGACCCATATAACTGTGTACATATTAAAAACCCTGAAGCAGCTACTGATTAATCTAATAGATGTACCCCAGCAAAGAAAGTTCTCAGTTCTACTTGGATAACCTAAAAATCTTTTTTTGTTTCCCTTCTTTGTACCTGTTTGTGTCCATAAAATGCTTAGTTGTAAAAAAATAAATTCACATATATAATAGAAGGTCCATGAGGGCAGTGATGAGTTCATTTTTTTCTTTATCCCTAGTACCTAAAACAGGACTTATACAATTAAATATTTAATATATGCATGTTGAATTGAGTAGCTAAATTTAGCTGCTGAACTACTGTTTCCTTCTATAATAGTCTATCTTTTATGTTCTTTCAAATAACTACTACTGTAGTTCAGAATGTTTTGTGTGTATATATGTATGTGTTTATAAATATAAAAATACACACATATTTATAACTCCATGTGCATATTGTAGGCAAGTAAACAAACACACCAGTATTTTGTATAATACACATGTAGTACCTAGTATATATTTGTATATGTATTGTGTGTATGTATGTATGTGTGATATAAACAATGGAATGGCACCAGATTTGAATAGGATATTCTGTTAAATATCCTCCTAACTGGTCTTCCTGTATTTAGTGTTTCAGTTTTCTGATCCATCCTCCTCACATCTGTCAAAATAATTTTTCTAATGCACGGCTATGACCATGCCACTACCCTGCTTAGCAATCACCTGTGACTCTTTATTGCCTCGAGGATAAATGACAAATTCCTCAATTTGCCTCCAGCCTATCTTTTCAGGCTTATTTTTGTATCACCCTCTTCATGAATTCTACATTTCTGTCAAACTACGTTATGGGTGGTTCCACAAACTCTACACTGGAGATCTCCATGCATTCACATGGGCTTCCCCTATGGATGTAATATATCCTCTTCTTGTATATGCCTCTGAGTAGTTGAAAATTCCTTCAAGACTTACTTGAATTATATAAAGGTTTTCCTAACTCTGCCCCCTCCCAGCCCCCACCAGTGCTCATTCTCCTTAAATTACATTTACTTATATGAGTAAATATTTCAGCAGGAAGCTTCTTGAGGGTAGGAGATCTTTTCTTTTTTTCTTCTTTCTTTTCTTCTACCTTCCTTTATTCCCTCCTTCCTTCCCTCCTCTCTTCCTTTCTTCTTTCATTTCTTCTTCCTTGCACAAATGAAGGAACTGACCCCATGAACATATTTAAAATGAAAAAGAATTAAACATTTTTGCTTTTGAGATGCTTGGATATTTTTTTTCTGACACTAACTTACTAATTTCCTTATAATACTGCTTTGAGTATGACAATTTTCTCTTAGCATTACTTTTCACTCTCTGATTGTATGTATCATGCCACATAAATATCTTCACCATGGAATCCCACTGTATACCTGGACTTCTTACATTGTAAATACACTCCACTCCAGCAGCTTATCTTCTATATTCTGTGTCCTAACCTTTCCAAAGTCATACAACTAGTAAGTGGACAGGCTGAAATAAGAAAATAGGTTTTTCCTCATCTCATTTCTGTTTTTTTTTCCCAGTATGTTACACTGCCTGAGCAATTATAATCAGAGCAGAAATAAACTCTAATAGGAGAAGAATACTGGCATCTCTACCACATACCACCCTTCTGGATTATATCCTGCCTCCTTTGTACACCTAATTCTGACTTAGTAAAAAAGAACTGAGTTTCCTTTACTGTCCTTGATATCTCTCAGCTCTGCAAATCACACTCCCCCCAGGTAATAAAAACAGAGTCAAGCCAAAAGCTAAATGAGCTGAGCCATAATGAAGCATAATTAGACGTGAACATCTTGTTCAATTACATGCAAGAACAGAAAAATCAGAGGCAGCCCCTATGGTTTGGTGCAAAGAACCAGTGAGCTAACAAAAGGCTTTTCACTGAATAAACATTGTAAGAGTCAGCTCTACACCTTTTCTCAAAATAAGACTGAGATATCCTTTGGTGAAAATCACTGCAAATCAACAAAGGTAAGCCTTTCCCAATGGAAAGAACATGATGACACCATCGAAAGGGTTTGGGGAAGGAAAGTAGAAAGACTGCTGGAAATAACAGATTTATTTACACCATTCAATCAACCTTTTTGAAATGTGTTTGCATTATTTGACTTTGAGAAGCTTGATGGTGCTAATAAATCCACAGAAGTAATAAAGTCTGCCCTACAATCCATTGCTCCACCATCCTAGCTTAAAGGGAAGATTTAGAATCAAATATTAGAATTGGAGAGACCTTAGAACAACTAATGTTTGGATTCAGAACAGAGAAACGTAAACATTTTTAAAACAGATCACAGAGTGTGACAGGTGTTTAAAAAAGTGTTCCACAGACTGTTAGAGGTGCAAAGGACCTTAGATCATATACTTAAAGAGCAAAATAATGACAAATTTTAAACAAGGCAGTATTTTTAGGAATGAAGGAAATAAACATTTTCTAAGTACCTTTTATGTGTTAGGCACTGTACTAAGCACTTTACAAATACTGTCTCATTTGAATCTCACAACAACCTTAAAAGGTAGGTGCTGTTGTTATCAACATTTTATAGTGGAGGAAACCGAAGTAAATAAAGATTAAGTAACTTGCCCAGGATTAAACATCTGGGGAGTATCTGAGGTTACATTTGACTGACAGCAACAACAGTAGTGGTAGCAGCAGCTGATATTTATTTAAGGACTTACTGCTTGCCTTGCACTGCACTAAGTACTTACTATCTCATTTGGTCTTCACAATAGTACTGGGAAATGTGTTATTATCTTCATTTGGTAGATGAGGAAACTGAGGCAAACAGGTATTAAGTGACTTTCCCAGGTTTACATAACTTGTAAGTGTCTAAGGCCACATTTGAACTCAAATGTTTCTGACTCCAGGCATAGCTCTCTCTAGCACACTCTCTCTTTCTCTCTCTCTCTCTCTCTCTCTCTCTCTCTCTCTCTCTCTCTCTCTCTCTCTTTCTCTCTCTCTCTCTCTCTTTCTCTCTCTCGGGCCTGTCAATATTTAGAATAAGATAAATCAATTCTTTAAACAACTAGTATTTTTGATCACTTTGTCTGTGCTAAGTCTCTTTCCTCAAGGAGGTTAATAAGTATAGCTAGTAATTCTACAGTGCCTTAAGGTTTACAAAGGATTTTCCTGAAAATAACCCTGAGAGAGGGAATAAATTATTATCCCCATATCACCATCACTTTGGAAATTGAGACTCAGAGATGAGTCCTAAGGACTCACCATTTTATACTGTTTTACAGTTTATAAAGAAATTTTATGAATCATTTTCAGGTAAGTAATGAAAATATTAAGACAGAGAAGCAATCATTCTGAGAATTGAACTGACTCGCCTAGTTTCATGGCTAGCTCATTTCTGAGGTAGGATTTGTACTCCTCCCTTTGGTTCGATTTTGAGTACTATGATGTACTGCCAGCTCACTTTTAGAATGATTTTCAGTTACAAGGGCCTTTTCTTACTGTCTTTTCCTTAAAGAGATGGTTGTAGAATTATTGTCCTTATTTCATGGACACAGAAAAAGAGATGCAGACAATTTAAGTGACTCATATCAAGAAAAAATGGCTATTAAAGGGCAGATCTCAAAGCGCAAATGGCCTTGGAATTAGAAAACCTGGATTCTAGATTTTTCAGCTCTGTCTGCCTACCAAGAGAATAAGTAAGTGGATACTACTTTTTTCTTTTCTGTGGGGATATGAGAGGCAGGACAGGACAAGCACTTCTTGTCATCCAGAAATCTCATTACAGAGTCCTCTGCCTATTCTACTATATTTATGATTAATTAAGAACTTATTTGAGCATAGTGCTTTAAGATTTATACAGCACTTTTTACAACTCTGGGTGACATATGGCACAAGTATTGTTATTCTTTTTACAGCCATAGAAACTGCTACATTGAGAAGTTACCTAACAATGTGAGTAAAAAATGCTAGGCTTTCAGGACTTCTGACATTCCTGGACATATTCCCTTCTTCACATGTAAATGTTGGCTTTTCAAATTCTCTCAGAATATCTTCCATCCTCTTCTCTTGTAATCATAGAATATATCTAATTCAATTTGCAATATAAAATTTCACAGTTTCATTGACCTCAGTTGTCATTTTCTTCTGATGTAGGCCAAGATCATTCTTTGGAGTTCAGAACCGCCACATAATTCTGAAGATGACTTGGTTCAGAATGATCCTGACCTGCTATATATACTCTGATCATACACTAACTTGAGGTCTCATGGATTTTTTTTGTATCATGGACCCCTTTGGCTGTTTGGTGAAGCTTACAGAACTCATTGCACAATAAAGTGTTTAAATGCATAAATTAGAATACATCAAATTACAAAGGAAACTAGTTATATTGAAATATTGTTATCAGTTGTTTTCAAACATGTTTTAAAGAAAGAGCTACCTTGTGAATTCTAGGAGGATAAATGATACTAAGTAAGACAGTCAAGAGAGTGATTCATATGCTCTGGGGTATAGTCTTGGAGTTTTTGGATGGCAATAACACTGAAACTTCAACCATGCTCAAAGAAGAGCTATCCCTGCCCCTCAGGTTGGGTAGCAGATGGATTGCCATGTCACCATATTCCACTTTTGACTTGGCAGCTTCCCAGGTTTGTTGTAGGAGAGCAATGTTCCCAAGGGAGAGCTTGTGAAAGGATTTATGTGGAATATAGTTTGCTGAGAACCTTCACACGTCTAGCATATAGTGACTGGTTCTACATGTCCGTATTTGTGAATATATTACCTTTTGTCCTAAGTCTTGAGCACTTTTTCAAGAAAGATGTGTTTTCTTTTGCCTGCAGCTGGGAGTCAGTTTTTCTAGTGGGAGGCTATTGATTTGCTTTTGCAGAGTTAGGAGAGATATAGGAGTGAATTTTAAAACAACAATTGTAGATTGGAAAAATGTCCTCAGGTTGATATTATAATGGCTGATATTTATTTACATAGCACTTTAAAATTTTCAAAGCACTTTACTTACATTATCTTATTTGAACCTCATATTGGCTCATTAAGTTAGGTAAAGTCAATAAGAACTGAAGATGCTCTTGCCACATGCCTGGCACTGTGCTAAGTGCTACAGATACATAAAAAGGCCAACAATAAAAGAGGGGGAAATGAGAACTATATCTACTCTCCAGGAGGTAAAATATCATGTAGGTGACATGTGAATAACTATGTACAAACATGATATATAGAAAATAACATGGAGGGAATCAAAGAATTACATAGAATCAGGAATAAGTTTCTTGTAGAAGATGAAATTTTAGCTGGAACTTGAAGGGATGAAAGAATATATGAGTCAGAGATAAAGAGGGAATCTCAGGCAAAAGGGACAGTGAAAATGAAGAAACTGAGATGCAGAGAAATTCAGCAATTTAGCAAAAGTCATACAGTTAATCTATTAGAGAGAATTTGAAAAAAAGTCTTCCTGATTCTAGGAGAACATTCCATCTGTTGTATTGTATACTGTCTCTCATTCCATACTGTCTGAATGTGTGTATTTCAGAAAACATGATAAGTGTCATACTAATAATAATATATTTGTTACATATATACATATATAATTGTCATTGCTATTGTTATAGGTGGGACATATATGCATGTACAAATGTATATATATATATATATATGTGTGTGTATGTGTATTATGTAAAGATGTAGCTCTGTCAATTTAGTTAAAAGCCAATATAAGTGAAATTTTGAATTAGTATTCAAAATATATCCTCCTTGAGCACAGGGTCTGTTTCCTTTTGTTCTATATATGGATTCCATCTAGCACAGACTTGAGCAAAATGGACACTTAAATATTTGTTAAACTGAATTGATTTTTCAAATATTATGTTACCTATGAGATAATTTAGGCACTGAAATGTTAAAGGAATTGTTTAAGGTCACAGAGCTAGTAAGAAGTAGAGCTAGCATTTGGACCTAGGGTCTTAGACCTCAGTCTTTCTTTCCACTTAGCCATAGTCACAACCCATGCCTCTCTCTCTCAGCTTCAGCATTGGCTTACTGATATGTTTCCCAGAAAGCTGTCAACATAGTTCAAGGAAAGTTAAGCCATAATATCTTGTATTTTCTTTATTTTCATGAGAAAATCAGCATGATGGATACAGATAAGAAAACTAAACTAGTGAAGTATGAAAATCACAGAATTAAAATTTATCCAAATTCTTTAACTGAGGCTATCAAGGAAAGAGATTTTTTTTTAAAAAATCACATCAAGTAGATGCTTCATGACTCCAGAGTTCATTATAGGCTAAACTGTTCTCTGTTCTTATAGGCAAAATTAATGGTTGAACTAAAAAATTAGATTAGCTGGAGCAAGTCACATTTGAAGATTTATAGAATAGACAGACCTATTCAACATTTTCAAGTTGTCACCCCATGAAATAGAAACTTAAATACTAAATCCCTTGTGAATTAGTCAATCTGATAATAACCTCCTTCATTCTTACCATTCCTAGGGAAAAAGAAATTTTCTGTGTTTTGATTTAAAATCTCATTCCTTTAAAATGTTGATTTAGCTTAAGAGCTGCAATTGTTGGCTTAGCTGCTATCCTCTCTCTGGGGATAACACTGTAAAAATATAAATTAGACCCAATATTTTTGAAAGACCCACTTCATGTAAAATGAATTAGATTCAAGTCCTATTTGTCAGAACTTACTCAAATAGTGACTTTGACTCTGCCATTGTTTTGTGTAGAAGCAGCTGGCTTTTTAAGCTTGGGCTTTCGTTTTAAAGCATTATTAATTTTCCTTCTCATATGTCTATGGAAAGACACAATCATCTTAAATGAGATACTTAATGTATCTAATTACTATTAATATTAGTTGACATGTATATTTTGTTTTATGTTAATCAGCGAGTTTTGAATATGTTACCTGACTTGATCAATCCTACTGGTTGATAGGTATCACTGAGATTGTCACCACAAATATTTTGAATTTTGTGAAATTCCTTATTTATAGATAAGCAAGCAAGTGACTTTTAATGATTTTTTTTGAATGACCATAGGGTTGTACATCATTGATTATAGATTTAGATCTGGAAGGAACCTCAGAGGTCATCTGATGCATTCTTTCCATCATCATCAACCATCCCCATCATCGCTATTAAATCATTATGATTACTAAAATCATTATCTGCTTATCATTCTTATTGTACTTTGAGGTGCTTTTTTCCTCCTCAATACCTCTTATATGTTTTTCCATTACCTTTCTTTCTCAAATTAAGACAAGTCACACATAGCCTACAGGAATATGGGAATATCTTGTATCTACCTATGTAATAATTTTAAGCTCAGTCATTCTTTTCCATAATCATCTTTACCATGTTCAGTAAGCATTCAGGGTTCCTTTGGAATTTTGCAATACCTATACAACTGGTATCCTTGTTCACTTCTCCCCTATCATCAGTTCACCCTCTTTATAAACATCATCAAAGAGAAGCTAGGTGACCACTTATCAGCACTGTTGTAGGAGGGATTCTCAGCAAAGGTTGGGTTAGGCTAGATCACCTTGTAGATCACTCATTTTTACCCCCTGTGATTCCATAAGCTGAGACTCTAAAAAGAATGTCAGATTGAAATGTGGGAGAGGGAGACAAGGGTAGAAATTTATGTGATAAGGTTTATAAAATCAACGAATAAGAAAAGTGTGTAATTGTTTAAAGAGACTGATGAAACTGAGCAGGGCATTCACTGATGACCTCAGATTATAGGATGTCGCAAAACAAGCTGAAAGTAAGGATAAGTAATTTAAGGCAGCTATAGAGTAGGCCAGAATGACTTGTGGCAAATGCCGAGAAAACAAACAAACGTGATTCCTTTAGGGGATGGGCTGTTTGGGTGCTTATGCTCAGACCCCAAATCCAAGATCATATTTCTTACTAGACTCAAAACACTATGTCTGACAGTTTCTTCCCAGTCCAAGGACACTATACCTATTATTCACGAGTGGGTTCCAATGAAATACTTATCCCTCTTCCTGGTACATTTACAAACTGAACCTGTAGGAATTATTAGTTTGAACTGACTTTGTACTGGCTCATAAAGAAATTCAGCACCAATCAGACTGTCTATACCAACTGCCTACCTCATCATTTGTATCTAGGATTCTTCATTATGTGTATTCTAGGCTTGAGACATATATACACTCCCTACATCTGTCTTGTCAAATGACATTGATTAGTGGACAATCTTCAGTCAGTCCTGATGGCTAGTTAATTTAATGATTTAGCAGACCTAAAAACTATAACTCTCTGTAACACCCTCCTTCCCCCTGAGTTTTTCCTGGTGATCTCTGGGTAAAATGCCCATGCAGTAGATACAAAAAGGGCATGTTCATTTAAGGACTGAGGACTCCTTAACCATGCCCTAATCCTGCCTTGAATCACCTAATTACCATACTTGGTACATATCTTTCCTATATAAACTTTAATTGTACCTCTCTAAGGTAGTATGTTCCTTAAGGACTTTTTCCTGCTGGATAATGTAAGATAAACCTTTGCCAATTTAACTTAAAGATTGCTTGAGTCTGTGAATTCTTTCTAGAGGACACTGCCTTGTACTTCAGTCCTTGAGGGGTACCTGAGTCCCTCAGACCACATCAAAGCCATATTTGGGACAGAAATACCAAGAAAGGGACAGATCCTTGTTTGGTATAGATAGGAAAACTATAATGAATAGCTGGTCAATCAACCAATAAATATTTATTAAATGTTTCCTGTGTGTCAATAATTGCCCAGGCATTGTGGATACAAATGTAACAAATGAAACAATCCTTATTCTCAAGTTACTTATATTCTCTCAGTGATTATGGATAGAAGGTAGAACTACTTAACTCCTATTTTTATTATATTTCCTCTATCAAGAGAATGATCTTCAAATGATAATGAACAGGGAATACTGGGAAAAGAGAAGATAGAGAAGAATATCTACCCAGAATTTAAGACAGTGTCTTCGTATAGTTGGTTCTTAACACATGCTAGTTAACTGATTGGCTAATTGAGTGGCCCACCTATGAAGGAAAAAGGTGTTGAGATAAATGATATTCTGAAATATACCTCCTGATGTTTCTTTCTTATAATCTCATTGAGATGTACATAGAAAAAATATGTATTTCCAATTATATGTGTTAATAGAAGAAAGAAGAAATATACACAGAAGGAATAATACGAGAAATTAAAATTGATGTTTAAAAAAACTTGAATCAAAATTGTGCACAGTTTATCTGGAGATGATTTTTATCTGAATTTGTTTGCAAATCCATAATTATATCCTTGAACATTTTTAGCAATGGAAAACATTTCCCTGTGGAGTTGCACTCAGTTAAAAGATTAATTAGATTAAAAATTCTAAGACTAATTCATTGAGATAAGAAATTGTGATTTCGGTTTCTATAAAGAAGCCTTAGAACCATATTCCTTTTCTAAAGAAATTAATTATATCTCACTGGTTCTGTATATAATATCTATTCAGCTTCCTATATCTACCAAGAACAAAAACCTATTGGGGTACAGCCATATTTACTTAACAAAGACAAATGTTCTGCTGTGCAATTAAAATTAAATATGTATAACTGATATTGTAGCAGATGTTGTTAGTAAATGTTACTCTTCTAATAGATCAAATACTTAATCAGAATTTATAGATTAATTTGAACATTTCTTAATCCTTCTAGTAAACACATTAATTAATGAGTGCAACCTAGTGATTAGATAATTGGCCTCCTTGACAATAATGCCTGAGTTCAAATGTTGCCTCTGACAAATACTGGCAATGTGAACCTACAGAAGTAATTTAAACTTTCAGTACTTTAGCCAATTCATTAAGACAAATTGTAGAAAAGGTACCAAGATGCATTGGTAAAGTAGGATTCTTTATTTGGAATGTCCTACGTTAATGAAATAGTAGATCTAATACTTTTCCTAATTTTGCTATAAGGAGTAAAAGTAGTAGCAGTAGTAGTAGTAGTAGTGGTAGTAGCAGTAGTAGTGGTAGTAGTGGTGGTAGTGGTAGTGGTAGTGGTGGTAGTGGTGGTAGTAGTAGTGGTAGTAGTAGTGATAGTAGTAGTAGTAGTGGTGGTAGTAGTGGTGGTAGTAGTAGTGGTACTAGGAGTAGTAGTGGTAGTAATGGTGGTAGTGGTGGTAGTGGTGGTGGTGGTAGTGGTAGTGGTGGTAGTGATGGTGGTTGTGGTAGTAGTAGTGGTAGTGGTGGTGGTAGTAGTGGTAGTAGTAGTGGTGGTAGTGGTGGTAGTGGTGGTAGTGGTGGTAGTAGTGGTAGTGGTAGTAGTGGTAGTAGTGGTGGTAGTAGTGGTAGTGGTAGTAGTGGTAGTAGTGGTGGTAGTGGTGTTAGTAGTGGTAGTAGTGGTAGTAGTGGTAGTAGTGGTGGTAGTAGTAGTGGTAGTAGTAGTATTCTAGTCATCATCAGTAATTATAATACCATTATCATAAAATAGAATATATTCCAGCTATCTATTGTGCTGTCAGATATCCCTCAATTATAAATCCTCTAAGGCAGTTATGTGGCACAGTCGATAGAGCACCAGGTCTGGATTTAGGAAGACTTGAGTTCGACTCTGGGCTCAGTCACTAACTATGTGACCCTGAGAAAGTCACTTAACTGTTAGACTCAGTTTCCTCATCTATAAATTGAGCTGGAGCAGGAAATGGCAAAGCACTCCAGTATCTTTTCCAAGAAAACCCCAAATGGGGTCAGGAAGAGTCAGACATGACTGAGAAAACTTAAGAACAAAAGCAATATAAATCATTTAAGATTAGAGGTTATGCAATATATAATTTATTTTATCTCCAGTGTTCTGCATAGAATTATGATTTAATAACTCATGGTTTTATTGTTTGATATGGGTGCACACCAGTTAAATAAGCAAAAGAGTATGCAAAAAAAAGAATGTAAGAGCTGTTGCATAAGATCTAAATATGGAAAAGACCTTATTTTATGCAAAAATCAGTTTCCTAAAAATAAATGTGCATCAATGCTATTTAAAGTAAATTAAAGTATTTTATACGTAAGAGGGAAGCTCATTGATGAAGTTATCATATGTTCATTCATGTATAAAAAAGAAACATTTTCAATTAACTCCCACCCCCTACCTCATATCTGATTCATAAGCATGTTTTCTTCGAATGAGGCATTGTCAATGTCCCATTACTCATGTGTACGCTGGAGACTGGTCATAGTGTGTCTAGGTCACCACAATGTAAGTGCTTATATTTTGAGCCTGAAATTTGAGAGCAATGCTTGAAAGTTAATTAATCTATCAATCAATCCATCAGTAAGAAATTATTAATTCTCTAATATGTGGCATACACTATAGTAGGTGCTGGGGATACAAAAGGAAAGAATGAAACCAATTCTATTCACAAAGACCTTTCATTCTAAAGGGGGAGATGAATCAATACAAAAATAATTACAACTTACATACATATATGTATACACATTTATAAACATATGCATATATATATATATATATGTTTCAACAATACATAAAATAGTTCAGTAAACATTGTCACATCCAGTGAGATTAGATGGGAGGATGGATGAATGAAAAATTATTTATTATATGTTTATTATGTTCCAGAAGATGTACACATATAGATATAATAATGCTTTTTACTGTTACTATACAGGCTCAGTTTGGAGACACATGCCTGTATTTCCTGTCTCTGAGGAGGTTATGACTGGTGAATCAACTGCGCTCAGGAGTTCTAAACTATAATAGGGGTAAAATTAGTTGGGTGTTTGTACTAAGGTTGGCATCAATATGTTAAGCACATGAGAGTAGGTGGGCACCAGGATGCCTAAAGAGGAGAAAAACAACCCAGATAAGAAACAGAATAAGTCTAAGCTTCAATGCCAAATATTACTAGGATTAGGCCTATGAATAATTGCTCTACATCTAGCTAGTATGAAATAGGGAGAACCCATTTTCAAAACTAAATGGATAAACAACAAATAAAGAATTAAACAAAACATAAAAAACAAATGAACTAATAATTTTAACTCACTAAATCTTGTTTTATTTTTTCACATTAATAGTATTTTTTCCAATTACATATATATATAATTTCAACATTAATTTTTATAAGATTTTGAGTTCCATATTATTTTCCATTCCTCCCTTCACATCCACCCCCTGCCAAGACAACAAGTAATCTGATATAGGTTATACATGCACAATCATGTCAAACATATTTCCACATTAGACATATTGTGAAATAAGAATTAGAACAAAAAAGAAAAACTATGAAAAAAATGTGAGAATAGTATGCCCTGATCTGCATTCAGACTCTGTTTCTTTCTCTGTTTGTGGATAGCATTTTCCATCACAAGCCTTTTGGAATTATCTTGGATCATTGTATTGCTGAGAAGAGCTAAGTCTATCACAGTAAATCATTGCATAATGTTGTTACTGTGTACAAAGTTGTTCAGGCTCTGCTCACTTCCCTCAGCATCAGTTCATGTAAATCTTTCCAGGTTTTTCTGAAATCTTCCTGCTCATCATTTCTTGTAGTACAATAGCATTGCATAACATTCATATGCCACAATTTCTTCAAACATTCGTAATTGAATGGTTATTCCCTCAGTTTCCAATTCTTGTCTACCACAAAAAGAACTGATATAAATATTTATGCTCCTTTCCCCCTTTTTATGTTCTCTTTGAGACATAGATCTAATTTTGGTACTGTTGAATCCAAAGGTATGCACAGTTTTATAGCCCTCTGGGCGTGGTTCCAAATTACTCCCCAGAATGAATTGATAAGTTGACAATTTCATCAAGAATGCATTAGTATCCCAATTTCCTCACATCTTCTCTACCATTTATCATTTTTCTATTCTGTCATGTTAGTTATTCTGATGGGTATGTGGTAGTACCTCAGAGTTATTTTAATTTCTGTAAACAGGAGTGATTTAGATAATTTAGATTATTTTATTTCATATATATATACATATCAAATATTCATCCATATTACTTAGATTGTCAGATTTATACACTTGGATAAAATAGTTCTTAATTATTGCTTTAATTTCCTCTTCATTGGTAGTGAATTCACCCTTTTCATTTTTGATATTGTTATTTGGTTATTTTCCTTCTTAAAAAAATCAAATTAACCAAAGGTTTTTCTATTTTATTGTTTTTAAAAAAGAAGCTCTTAGTTTTATTTATTAGTTTAATAATTTTCTTGCTTTTAATTTTATTACTCTCCTTTGATTTTCAGAATTTATAATTTGGTATTTAATTGGGGATTTTTACTTTTGCTCATTTTTTTGCTTTTACAGTTTCATGTACAAGTCATTGATCTCTTCTTTATATATTTTATTCATGTAAGCATTTAGAGATACAAAATTTCTCCCAAGAACTGCATTGCCTGACTTCCATAAGCTTTTGTATGTTGTCTCACTGTTGTCCTTTTCTTTGATGAAATTGTTGATGGTTTCTATGTTTTTTTGACTCATTCATTATGTTTAGAGTAGTTTTCAATTAATTTTTAGTTTACCTTTCCATGTTCTTTTATTATATATAAATTCTATTGCATCATGATGCGAAAAGTATGCCTTTAGTATTTCTATTTTTCTACATTTAATTGTGAGGGATTTTTGTTTGTTTGACCTAATACATGATCAGTTTTTGTTTTGGTGCCATATACTGCTGAGAAAAGGTACATACCTTCCTCTACCCATTCAATTTTCCTTAAAGGTCCATCAAATCTAACTTTTCTAAAATTCTATTCACCTCCTTAATGTCTTTCTTGTTGATTTTGTGGTTGGATTTATCTAATTCTGAAAGAGGTGGATTGAGGTCCCCTACTAGTATAGTTTTACTGTCTATTTCTTCCTTTACCTCATTAACTTCTCCTCTAAAAATATGGATGCTATATCACTTGGTGCATGTATGTTTAGTATATATTTCATTGTCTGTTGTAGCTTTTAGCAATAGCATATTTATTATTATACTATTTTTTTTGTTTCTTTTAATTAGATCAATTTTTGCTTTTACTTTGTCTGAAATCAGGAATTCTACCCCAGCTTTTTTTTTTTTTTTTCAGCTGAAGCATAATATATTCTATTCCAGTCTTTTACCTTTGCTCTGTGTGTGTCTCTTTGCTTCAAATGTATTTCTTGCAAACAACATATTGTAGGATTCTGATTTTTAATCTACTCGTCTATCTACTTCCATTTTATGGGAAAGTTCATCCCATTCACATTCATAGTTGTGATTACTGTGTATTTCATCCATTTGTACTTTTCTGTCTTCTTTCACCTTGTCCATCCTTACTAGTGTTTTGCTTCTCACCACCACATCCCTCTACCCTCCATTCCATCTAGCTTCCCTTCTATCAGCCCCTCTCCCTTTCCTTACCTACTGCCTTGTAGGATAAGTTGAATTTTTATACTCAAGCAAGTGTGTATGTTATTCCCTCTTTGAGCAAATCCCAATGAGAATAAGGTTCAAACAATGTTTCCCCCCTTTTATTCTTTCTATCTACTCTAATAGGTCTTTTGTGCCTCCTCACGTGATATAATCCCCCTATTCTGCCTCCCGCTTTCCTCATCTCTCAGTACAATCCTTTTTTTTCCAACTCCTATTTCTTTAATAGCATCACATCAAAGTTAAATTATGTCCACACTGTGTGTCTAGGTATACTTCTTCTAACTTTCACAATAGAGATACAATTCTCAAGAGTTAGAAAAATCATCTTCCCATGTAGGGATATAAACTGTTTAATCTTACTTAATAACTTTTTTCTTTCCTATTTACCTGTCTGTGCTTCTCTTGAGTCTTAAATTTGAAGATCAAACTTTCTCTTTAGTTCTGATCTTTTCATCAGGAAAGTTTGAAAGTCCCTTATTTCATTAAATGTCTATATTTTCCCCTGAAAGTTTAGCTCAGTTTTACCGAGTAGTTGACATTGGGTTTTAAACTGAGCTCCTTTGCCTTCTGGAATATCATATTCCAAGCCCTCTGACCCTTTAAAGTAGAAGTTACTAATTCCTACGTAATCCTGACTTCTGCTATAAAGAGCCAGATTAGATATTTGAATTGTTTCTTTCTGCCTGCTTTCAGTATTTCTCCTTGACTGAAAATTCTGAAATTTGACTACAATATTCCTTGGAGTTTTCATTTTGATATCTCTTTCAGAAGGTGATTGGTGGATTCTTTCAATTACTAATTTATTATCTGGTTCTAAGATATCAGGGCAGTTCTCTTTGATATTTTCTTGAAAGATGTTAGCCAGGATCCTTTTTTTACCATGATTTTCAGGCAGTCCAGCTGTTTTTCCAATTAGCATTTTATATTTTTCCATCTTTTTTATTTTGTTTGACCAGTTCTTGATGTCTCATAGAGACAATAGCATCTACTTGCCCAATTTTAACTTTTAAGGATTTTTTCAGTTAACTTTTGTATCTCCTTCTTTCTTTTGACTAATTCTACTTTTAAAAGAGTTGTTTTCTTCAGTCAGTTTATGTGCTTCCTTTTCCAAGAAATGAGAGGAGAATTATGAAAAAAGTCATTTATTTTCCCAATTTTTCTTCTACCTCTTTTACTTGATTTTTAAAATCCTTTTCTAGCTCTTCCATTTTGGGCTTGAAACTAATTCTTATTCCCTTTTGAATTTCATATGTAGGCATTTTGATATGATCATCCTTTTCTGAGCTTGTGTTTTGATTTTCCCTGTCACGATAGTACCTTTCTATGTTCAGGGATATTTTGCTTATTTGTTCATTTTTAAAAGTTGAGCTCTGTTTCTGGAGTTCTCTGTACTGGGGCCCAGGAGCTTGATTGTTGAGGGGCTGGCAGCTTGCTCACCATTGTGAAGTGACCCAGCATTGTCATCCTTGTTGTGCCGTGGTTCTGGCTCTAACAGTTTACTTTCTACACTGTGACTGAAGGCCTCACAGCTCACCTGTTGTGCCACTAGGCTGCTGAGACAGAACTGAGGTGCTTAGGTTGCTGATCTGTGCTGTGGTCAAGAGCTTCCTACTGGCTTGTCCCGACACTGTCTGTGCTGGGCTGTGCTCCCCTTTTACCCAAGTAAGACAGACCTTTCCAAATATTTTTAAGTTATCTTAAGTTGGAAAATTATTTCGCCCTATCTTTTTGTAGGTCCTGTCATTTCAGAAACTGTTCAGAGGTTTCATTTAACATTGTTTCTGAGGGAAACTGGGAAGAGCTCTGGCAATTTCCTGGCTTCTCTCTGTCATCTATATATTATTTCCAATAGGGATAACATTATTATCACTCATATAATAATAGAAAGAGAAAATAATACAATTATCTCACATTTATAAAGCACTATATTGATTGCAAAGCACTTCCTTTACATAAAAGAACTGAGGTATGTTACATTTTTGGATTGAAACTATAAAACAATGTGCCTCAGGCAAAAACTGACAATGTGACTCAGGTAGTGACTTTAGAACTTTATTGGGCACTTTTCCATTAACTACATATATGTGCACTCTCCCAGGGAAGCACATAGAAGCAGCATCTTCTGAAATGGAAGAGCAAACTCATTATAAAAGCCAAAACAAATTTTCTACTTTTCCTCGATATCATCCTCTTCTGTGATGTAGATGGGCACCATTTTAATCAGCTTTCACTGGAACTATTCTTTGTTCTCACAAACCTCAAAGGCCTATCACAATATGGAGAAAGTCCTCTAGTATCACATGCGCATTGAGTTTACTGTAGTATATTTTTTGGGACATTTTTTCCCTGGGCAACCCAATTTCCCTTGACTTATCTCTTAACAAAAGCTAATCTCTTTCTCAGTTTATTGGCTTTCCTTCAATGCTCAGTTGAAATTCAACTTCCTAGTGGAACCCTTTGCCTATCCTTCTTAATTTTACTACTTTTACTCTTTATTATTTCAAATTTATCCTTTATATGTATTGGCTGAACATAATTGTGTGTAAGCAATCCTCCCCATTGGACTGTGTGCTACTTGAGGGCAAATATTATCTTTTACTTTTCTTTGTATGCTTAAAACTTTATACATTGTCTGGCACATATATGCACTTAAATGTTTATTGATTGACCATACATCTTCAGGCTGTCCTTTGTCAAGTCTCTTCCACGACTACCTCATCTCAACTCACCCTCACTTCTCTTGACCAAGTCATGCCATCCTAGTTCCAGAGAAGCAGTAATCAGTTTCAGGAATATAAGGACATCAATTTGCTGCTAAGAATGTGCATATGTTCATCCTTCATTGCTGAAGAAGACCATGCCATCAGAGAAATGGTGACATGACTTGCACTTCACTTTGTTTTGAGTGAGGGAGGGCTGTGCAGGTCACCAGCCTCACTTCTCCTCCAGAGCCATCTGAATCCAGTGACCAGATATTCACCAGGATGACTGGAGATGACCCAGGAGGAGGCTATTGGGATTAAGTGACTTGCCCAAGGTCACACAGCCAGTGAGTGTCAAGTGTCTGAGGAGGGATTTAAAGGAGGACAAGAGGGGAAGAAAACAACAGTGAACAAGTTTCACAGATTCCATTTTGTTATAAAATTTGTTACTTCATATATGTTGGAGCTGATTATTGTCCAGTGCTACCAATTATTTTCATCCTACAATTTCTGATGATATCAAAGCATAATAGTTCTGAATTTTGGTGGTACGCTATTTTATAGAAAAGGAAATCAATACTGAGAAAAGATGAATGTTTTGTCCAAAATCACATAACCAGAAAGTGTTGAAACAGTACCTAAAGTTGAGGATTATTTTGATTATATCATGTCATCCCTTTAATATTGTCATTTTTCCCCCAACATGACATGATCACTAGCTTGCTTGACCTGGGATCAAGAAGACACAAATTCAAATTCAACTCTTGACCATGTGTTTAGCCATGACATCATGAGCAACTCATTTAATCCCCTTTGACCTCAAGCAACTATCTAAAATATAACTACTAAACTATAATTAGGATGTGACCTACATTTTAGTAACTTAAAATGCTTCTAAGGTGTTAAGCTTCTTGATTCTTTTTGGAAAACAAATGTTTCACTGTTCATCCACTTGTGAATAACTTTTAGCATTTCCTTCTTTAAATTTCTATAAGGAAATATAATGTTCTTTCGTAGTATTGTGAATAAGTAAATAAAAATTTAAAAAAAATATTGAATTTAGAGAGCATATTTATTTTTCTGGCTGATCAAGTGATCAATTCTTACTATATGAGACCTATTTGAAAGTGATTTCTCCATACTCATGAGAGTAAATAAAAACTACCGTTACAGTCTGGACCTAAAAAACCAACAAAAACAAGATCCTTCCTTATCCAATTTATTCTTCATTCCACTATGAAATTCACCTTCATGAAGCACAGGTTTAATCATATGACATTGATTAAAATTATTCAATGACTCGCCTTTTTTCCAGAAAAGGAAGTATACATGACAGTGCTATTTAATGATACCTTCTCTCAAACAGTGTTTCCCATAGATAGATATGGAAGACTGCATATGATTCTGTAAGCTAAATTGGCAAGATTCATGACTGTCACTCAGGTCCCCTCTAGGATAAACTCTTTACCCAGGTTCTAGAGCATAATTCACAACCAATGAGACTTAATTCTTAGAAAATACAAGTATGCCATATAACTTCCTCACTAATTTTCCCAGTTAATCAACATTGATTTAAAATGTTAATGAGGAAAGAGATACCTGGCTACTGTAAGCAAACTTATGCAGTCTATCCAACGCCTTTCCTAGTTACTTGCTCTTTAACCTTTTACACACTGTTCTGTGAAGTTTGCAATATATGGGCCAGTTTGATATCCATACACCAGCACATGCCACAGCATTGATCTCTTCCTTATCCCAGATACATTTTCTTGAATTTATCTTTGATCCATATTCAGAACCTGCAAGTATTGGGGATACATAGGTCATCAATCTTTCAAACTGTAAACTCTTTCAAATTGTAAGGTCATTCATTATACTGCTCTAGTGTTTTCTCATTCTGTTCCCCTTTACATACTACATGTTCAAGCCAAACTGAACAATTCACACACTTCTTTTCCATATATTTCTAATTCCATACCTATATATACACCTCATTCCTTACAGTTGCAATGGACTCTCATTCCTTTGCTTTCTCTACTCAGTCATCTTCAAGTTGTCCTAACTCTTCCTCAACAACCCAATTCCCTTCTTCACTTCTCCACAGTGTCTTTTCTAGTATGAAGCCAAAAGTGAACATACTCTGTGGTGAACACCACTAGGCCATTTATTTAAAATACTGGTTTTATTTTCTCTTTACTTTCTAAGTTGTGAAGGGAGCCATTTAAACATAAGAACCATTTAAAAATTATCTTTGAGTTCCAAAAAAACAGGGACTTCTATAAAGTAGGTAATGAATATTTGTTGATGAAATGAATGGATAACTGAAAAATTGAAATAATTATTTTATGACAATTAACTTATAGTAAGTAATATTGTCCTGAATGCCATCTCATCATTGTTACAATTTCCTATTTTTTTAAAAAAATTCTGTAATCTGTATATTTTGAAAAATCATGAAAGGGAGTATAATGATTTACTGGAAAAGTAGAAGGTTTCTAACTTTTCTGTTAGATTCAGAATTCATTACTCTCTCTCTCTCTCTCTGCAGTCTTTTTTCCCTCATAAATGAGTTAAGTGATTATCTTTGAAATCCTGCATGTTTTATATGCATATCAATGAGAAGGATGAATATAGTGGTAATTGTCATAATGGGCTTTCCCCCTTTGCTTATTCTTGTTTATCACTCGAAGATGAATGAACTGTCATTAAATCAACTTTACATTTAACAAGTAGCTTAACATATTTCGTTCCCCCTCCCTCTTCCCCAAACTGCAGCATTCTTTTCACAGCTTCCCCATCTGACATTAATCTCTCCCTTGCGAGGAGGGGCTTAGAGCTAAAGGGATCACAGAGACCATCAGAGCCAATCTATTTTCACTTACAGATGAGACCACCAGGGCTCAGAGAAATGAAGTTGTCAAAGGTTACCCAGACAATTATTCAGCAGAGTCAGGAATCGATCTTGAATTTTCTCAATCTTAGTTAAATACTCAGCACCTCAACTTCAAGTAGTGAGAAATTGATACCAGGTCCCCAGAGAGAAAATATTATTATTTTTTCTATTTTGTTTTTAGGTTCATACTTGTATTTTTTGGAGTTGCAAGAAATTCCTAATGACAAGAGTCCCTTTATCCATGCAGTATACCCTTTGACCCAGCCATACCACTATTACGTCTGTTTCCAAAGATGATCAGGGATAAAGGAAAATAACCTATATGTTCTAAAATATTTGTAGCAGATCTCTTTTTGATGGCAAAGAACTGGAAATGGGGATACCCATCATTTAGGGAATGGCTGAACAAGTTGTGGTATGTGAACGGGATGGAATTTTACTGTGCTATAAGAAATGATGAGCTTGATGATTTTAGAAAAATAAATGGATAGAGTCGCATGAAAAGAAGAAGAATGAAATAAGCAGAAGCAAGGGAACATTGTATACAGAAACATCAATATTGTTTAAAGAACTTTGTTATATTGACTACTATAAATCAGCTACAATGGATCTCCTTCCTTCATCATTTCCTCCCTTCTTGCCTTCTTTTCATCCTTCTTTCCTTCCTTGTCCTCCTCCTCAGCAAATACCCAGTAAGGACTCAGTCTTCTGACATTTTTGTTTTGCTTTTCCCTGACTACAATACAATAAATACAGAAAGGTAATATGAGGAATACTGAAATCATGGAAAGGCCTCAACTACCTGGAGACTTCCATGACCAAGATAAAGAGAACAAAATCCCTTTTAGGCTTAATGTAAGGAGAGAAGTACTTAAATATTTGGCCTATTTTTACATTATAAATAATTCTGAGTTTAGTGTCAGAACACCTTAGTTAAAATCCTAACTTTGCCCATTAGAGCCTACGTGACTATTGGCACTTACCCTCTCTGGGCCTTTGTTTCTCTTGTTTTTAAAATGAGGAAATCAGTTTAGATAACCTGTGAGGTCCCTTCCAACTCAATATACATGATAGTATAACTAAAAACAGAATGGTAGTGGGTTCTATGTTCAGTTGAGATCACAGAAAGATACACAGACAGAGGAAGGGAGGAAGGAAGGAAGGAAAGAAGACCATTTGTCATTTGTTTGTTGTAGTAGAATTTCTTGTTTAGATTTGAGATAGATACAGGTCTCATCCAGCTCTAAGATTTGTGATTTTTGAGATAATAATGTTGACACTATCTGTGCTCCGGGGTTATTGTGTAGATCAAGTTTGATAAAACTTATAGGGCCAAAATAATAGAGCAAAGGAATAGTGTCCATAACTGGATTGCCTGTGGAAACATGAGTAACATGATTTTCAATGATCCCAACTATTATCCTTGCCTAAACAAATAAAGCAAACTATTAAATAAATAAAAATATAAAATATATATTATATAAGTAAATATATAATATATTTAGTAAATAAATAAACATATGATGTGTTTAATAAATAAATACATGAAATATATATAAAATATAAAAAAATAAAATAAGTGATGTACACATAAACAAAAAAACCTCATCTTTTCAGTAATAATATTCTCTTAGGACTGTCACATGATTGCAAAATAACACAATGTGAGAAAAAAATCAACACTGCCATGTATCAAAGGGCAAGGATAACATGCCTAGTTCAGAAAATCAGAAGATCATTGATGAAAATTAACATTGTGGTGTATTATAATAATCTGAAATCCATCCCTTTTCCCATTTTGTTGGACCTGACCCCTCAGTCTAACTCACCAGACAGTTTTCTGAGAGGCTTGATGGAGTAACGTGATCACGCTGAGGTCTCAAAGCATCTGCTTGTCAAACAGTTTAGGCTAGGACTTTCACGGGACCCCTACTTCAGTTTGCCCTATAAACAGCCAGCCAGCTTCACTTGATTCTCCCCAGGGGACAACTCACCTGTCCTTCCTTTTCCTCATCAAAGTTCGGGCTGACTTGGTCTCCAAGGGTAAGGCCAAACCAGGGAACTGGATTGAGATGGCTTTTGTTTTTCTGGCTTAGATTGGTAGAAGCAGTTGGGTTTCACAAAGCAATTGGCATTCCTTAAGAGTCAGAGAGGGACTTAATTGCCACACCAGAAGGCCAGCCCCACTTTCCTCAATTATAGAGTAATTCTATCACCTGAGGATTATTTTGTCTCATAGGAAGGAAGTAATAAGGAGAAGCTGAGAACTCTCAACAAAGTCTATCATTTGGGATTATTTTGCCTATGCCTGGTGAGGTCCAAATGCTGTACTGTTGGGCTATAAAATAGGTAAACACACAGGAGGGCTGCTAGCACAGGTTTTGATCTGGTCAGACAGGGACAGGAAAACAGCTTCAAAGAGGTTAATAATTTTACTTTATTCTAATCTATTCTTCAAAGGATTTAGTGTCAGAGCATGTAAATACCAACTCCTACTACATTCCCTAATCACCCTTCTCTCAGGTGCCAGAATTAAGGGGGCAAATATCCCACATCTCAATGGAGTCAATCAAGACAAGCACAGCTTATGCTAAATCCCACCAAGCCTTGATGGGCTCCAGTCAAGACACACAACAGCATTATAGCTTGTGCATTCAACCTTAAGGGTTCACCACTTACTGATCAGTGACCACCTGCTTTATAGAGCAACAGACAAAGAAGGCAATTGCCAATAATAGCTTCACAAGTTCACATCTCACAAGTCATACCTCACTGCATAGCTGCAGTGGATATTTATAATTTTAAGCATAAATGTTTATATACTTTATTATTAAATACTACACAAATGTATTGGAGATATTTTGAACCATGATCATGAGAACTCATAGGTAACACCTGGGAACAAGAGAGTATTATGGTTGTGGATCCTGGGAACTAAACTATAAGAAAAAATAACAAAATCCATCTTACATATATAGGCCAATCAAAAGGAAGACATACATAATGTTCAAAAGTCCCTATTGACCCTTATTCCATGTCTTTGGTCATTGAGAGAGATACTGACTCAATATATTGGTTACTGCTAGTTTAATAAATTGATCATACTCAGGTTCCTGGCACTTTGCTGAGGTTCCAGGGAGACTATGTTACCAACAGTGTATGGGGCACTATTATTAAAACTATCTTGTGCTGGAGAAGACAACTTCAGCATCTTTTATTTTTTTTTTTACTCTCTACATTATCAGTGCAGATCTTGGAGCACTCTGAGTATAATCTCCTCATTTTATGTATGTGAAAACCAAGACAAAGAGAAATTAAATGACTTTCCCTATGTCTCATTTCTTTTTTGCATCTGAATTGTTCTCTGATCCCAGTATTCCAGATTTCAGGGAAAGTGGCCTTATCTACTATTAATAGACTACAGCATATTGACAACAGTAACTTGCTCAGAAGAAGGAATGTGAAAGATAAAACAGCATCAAAGTTATCTGTGATATCATAGAAAGAGTGAAAAGTTGTAATTGGATTCAAATGATGGTTTTTGCTACTTAAAATATGTGCAAAAATGTGCAAGTCTTTATGACTTATTGCCTTCATTCAGACAATGAATGGGTAGGCTTCAGTTATATCCCTCTAAGCTCTAAATATGTGGTCATAAGCAAATGAGGTAGGTAGGTCTTGTAGCAAGATAGATGGGATAGAGATGGATTGACTAAGTATTGCCCTGGAATCATAATGGTAAGAACAATGGTTGAGTCTGAGTATAGTATCATATGGACTAGAAGGATCCTGGGTGAGAAAGTATCAAATGTTTTCAGCTTCGCCACTGATGGGAAGACTCTAACCAAGGTTAAGGATTCATCAAAGTAAGCACTGAAATTATCGTTACTAATACCGATAGTTGCCACCTCCTTGATATTGTCTTGTAAGAAAAGGGGTCACTGGGACAATAATGACCTTCATATGAGACATGAAGGTACCACTAGAGCAGCCTAAGATCAAATGAGCTTTACTGGTCACCATGCTATGTTATTAACTCAGTATATTAAAATTAGAAACACACAGAGACATGTGTACACACACAAACATTACTTGGAGCCCTGTTCATATATTTCTCCAGTTTTCTATTACATTCATGCCTGTTCTTGCCTCAAATACCTCTGATAATGGCAAATCCATCACCTCTCATCACAAGGTGTTTTGTAACGTTTTCTTAGTATATATATATGTGTATGTATACATATACATATATGTGTATGTGTGTGTATTTCTCACCCAAACTTCCTTCTTGTATTGTATTTTGTATTGCATTGATAAAAGTAAATTCCCATAAAACTGTATTTTCAATGCACTAAATCCCAAAGTCAAGGTTTCTTTGTTCAAGCAACTATATCACCACCTGTGACAGAGGTTGTAGAGAAAGATTGGGTTTCCATCTGACAGTTCATATTAATTCAACTTAACAGATCTTTATTGAACATCTACCGTGTAATAGTCATGATAAAAGGCAAAAACTCAAATAGCCTTTGTCTTTAATTCCTCAAATTCAGTTAGACAAACACTTATGTGTTGCTAAAACCAGAAAGTCACTGGTACTGGGGATGCAAAGATAAAATTCAAAATCATCATAGGATCATGCATCTAGAGAAGGAAGAGATTTTGAGTCTATCTGGTCTCCAACCTCAGTTCTCTGGGAATTTATACTCTACAAAAGAATGTGGGCAGTATTGAAGCACACAGACAAGCAAGCATAAAGTTAATCTGAGGGTACAGAGAATACTAACAATCAGGGATATCAGGAAAGACTACTCCTTGGAAGTGGCACCTTCCCATGAAAAGAGATAAAAGTTGTGACAAAGAAAGATGAAAAGGACGTGAGTGGAAGTATGGGAGACAGCTTATACTAATATATAGAGATGGACATCAAACCAAAAAAAAAAAAAGACTAAGTTCAGCAAAGAGCAAATAGGCTAACTTTCCTCGATTACATGAATGGGGGCAATATGAAATACATCCAAAAAAGGTTAAAAACAAATTTTGGATGGCAATAAATTATAGTTGGAGATGTTTGTATTTAATGTTATAAGTAATGAGGAGTCCCTAAAATTCATTTTGCAAAGGAGTGACAGAGTTAGAAATATGGTTTAGAATTAATGTCTTAATTCTTATGTGAGGAAAGCATTAGTGAGGGAAGAGACTGGAAAGAAGTAAATCAATTAGGAGACCATCAAAATATTCCACAGAACTCATGATGAAGACCTTAACTAATTATTCAATCAAATACACACACACACACACACACACACACACACACACACACACACACATATATATATATATATGTGCAAATACATACCACACATGCATAAGCAAACACACACACGTTTGTTAAGCACCTACAATGTGGGAGGTGTTCCAGATAATGAGGAAATATTCACACTTAGAAGAGAGGAATTACTGGGGAAACAGAAAACAAAGAACAACAAATTAGAAAGGTCAGTGGGGTCAGAGGATATCCAAGTCTTGAAAACCAAGAGGATTTAAGTACTTTGGTGAAGAGGTATCTAAATGAATGAGATAACTGCTCTACAATAGGAACTAATTAGGAACTACTGACATATGTCTAAAACATTAAAATTTATAAATTCTAGATAGAAGTAGGATCGGGGGAAAATACCTTGAAAAATAGTAACAATTCTTCCTCCAGGTAAACACTCATCAAATAACTACTGATATCTCAATGCAATCGTTCCACAAATTCTTGATTCATTTAATTGTACTTTCATCTGGTATGTATCTTTACATTTCTATATTATATCAAGAACCTTTTGTAATGCTTTGATGGAAATGCAGGCTACCATTCTAACATTTATATACTTTGAGAGTGGATGATCTCATGTTTTCCTGAAATCTTATGCAACCATGGTTTTCAAGTATTACTTAGTGAAAATTGTTGTAACTGGAACAATCATGATTCTAGGGCAAATCTGTTGGTAGGCCACTCTGAAATTTTCAAGGTTATTCTTTGGAAAATAGAGGTTTCATCCAAGGTCCATACATAGTAGGATTTGCAGAGCTTGTACTTCACTGCCATAGCCTTAAGAGTCTGAAGTTAATACCATATTATGATGAGGTATCACAGTTGGATTTTACTGGAAGTCTCATGATTTTGTTAAATCTAAAATGAATAATGAGTTCTTTGTTCAGGTATAACCAGTTATTTTGAGAGTCTCTTCCTTTGTTCCTAATGAGAACTGTTATTATGTACCTTTAGTCCTTAAGTTGCAGTAAGCCAACACGTATTTATTAAGGACATACTATGTACCAGATCCTGTGTTGTGTTGGGTAGGAAAAGATAGATAGAAGTAGTTCCTACTCACAAAGAGTTCTAATGAAAGAGGAAATATGCAGATAAAACACACATAAGCACACAAATATATATGCTGAATAAATTGGAAATATTCAACAATGAAAACAACTAGCATTAAGATGGACTGGGAAAGATTTCTTGTAGACTATGGAACATTAGCTGGGACCTGAAAGACGTAAGAGAAAAAAGAACATGAAGATAAAGAGGGAGAAAATTTCAGGACTGGGGAACAACCAATAAAAACTATTTGGAAGGTGCCATCCTTAACTATCATGAATTCTAAGCAGATTTTAGACATATTTTAAGGATCCAGTTTTTTTTAAGTTCAGAAACAAGTCCTTCATTGTGGTTTAAAAGTGGACCCATGGTAGTAATTACCATCATCTATCTTTTCTGTCTTTTGAAGAGTGATCATCAAAGAAAACTAAGATTTTATCAACTCCACAAATACTATGTATTGGTAGATAAAGCGTTCTACCAGGTATCCTAAAATTTTTCCATTGTTTCTCTCATGTTTATGACAGTATTGTGATGTTTGAAGAAATTGTCATTTATTTTTTGCAGCATTTTATTGCAACATAGTTCTCCCAAGTATTCACTTCTGCTTCTCCCTCCATTGATCTTTAACAAGATGTTTCCCCTTCCCTTCCATTTCATAGATTTCTCCACAGGATTGTGTAGTCATGATATAAAATGCTAAAGTATCAGTGATTTTTACTGAGTTTCTTCCCCTCTATTGGGAATATGGTATAACTTTTTGTAACCATACTACATTCATGAATGTAGCCATCAGGTCTCAATGATAATACCTATGTCATTACCACGCAATTTCTGGGTCATCTTCCTTATTCTTCACATATTGTGCATTTGTTTATAATCTAGAATATTGGAAGAAAACATTAAATTTGGATGGAACCATAAGTCACTTCTTACCTCCCCCTTCATAATTTTACAGAGGTGGAAATGGAGACGGAGAGGGGTAGTGAATTTCTTGAGATCTGAAAGGTAATGGTAGAAGCGAGAGAAAACCCAAGTTTTCTTATTGCTAGTCCTTTGTTCTTTCCATGACGGAATGCTCCCTGTTATCTTTTGGGTAAGATTCACATGAAAACCACACAAATGACTAATTTTGACTTGTCACAGGACCATGGGATTGTCCATTTGGAATGAAACCTGAAGGACATTGTATCTACTCTTCAATACTATAAATGGTCATATTATGTTAAATGCTGAGAGCTCATAGAGAATGACAGAATCACAAATTATTTGAGAACTTGAAGGGATTTTAGAGTATATCACACTGTAAGAGGAAGAGGTCATAGAGATCATAAAGTCTAAACTCCTCATTAGAGAGATATAGAAACAGAGACTACTGGAAAGATGAAATGAACATGTAATTACTTGCAGAAAAAGCAAGAACTAGAAAGTCTTAGTTTTAGGTAGTAAGCTAATATATTGAAAGTAAGTTAATCATTTATAGAATATAATTATGTTATATAATATATTATTATATTATATAATATTATATGTAATACTATTATATATGTAATATAATGTGTGATATATAATAATTATATAAGGATTATTTTTGTGTGTGCATGTATGTGAAGAATCTCATTTATAATACTTACAATATTTGTTATAAGAAAGGAACTTGAATTCGGAGATTTTTTAGCTATAATCCTGTAGTACTTATAGCTAAAGCATATTTATTATGCCTTCTTTTTTTAAAAAATCTCATTTGATTCACTAAACTTAACCTAAATGTCCATAACATTTAGTAACTCCAGGCTAGTATTTTTTAAATAAGCATATTAGAGTTATTGGATAATGAAGGATTTGGCAAGGCTGACCCACAGTTGCCCAATATCTACACATTTTGTATTGATTTTCCTCTCAAACTATATTCCCCTCCATTTGCCATTACAGTTGAGAAGCTCAGCAATGTGAATACTTGGTTGTGAAACAGGACTTAGAAGCCACCGTGTTCATTTCTCTATCTGATATTTCCAAAGAGAGGTCACTATCCTGAGGCTTTAAAGGGTAAGACTAAAAGTGAACTACGCTGGAAATGACCTAGTTAGAAAACTCATTTTAACAATACTACCTCATATCCAGATCTTAGAGTTCTCAAACTATTTTCACATAAATTATTTCTCTTATTTTCACAACTCTGTGAAGCTAGGAGGTTAGTATTGGTAACATGATTTAATTGATAAAAATGAAAAGGAAAATAATTTATAGCTCAAAAATTTCTTTATACATACACATGTATAACTATATATTATATGTTAATATGTAATGCACAAAATAATTACTCACACATTGTAATTGCAAGCTAAGTAGGATTTTTTTTACTGTTTTTCTGGATTGAGTTTTAGCCAATCAAGTACCTTTGATTAAATCAATCAAGAGTCTTTGCTTAGAGAGAGAAGCAAAAATGAGAGAGGAGAAACAAGCAAAGCTGAGAGAGTAACCAGAGTGAAAACTTGCTTGTGGGGAGGCCTAACAGAAAGAATGTTTGCAGTGTCAGTGTTCTGTCTGTTGATATGTGCTAATTTCTCAAACAGAAGTACTGTCTGTTGTTGTGTTCATTTCTCAGATGTAATCCCTGACTGTTGGTCTTTATGTGTGAATTGAGATGATGGCACTGGTAATATGTACAAATATTGTTATAGTTTTGTTAAGCTTTGTTTTCCTAGAAACAGAAGCTGTGGGCAGGAGCCCCTGAAGCCTGCTATCAGGCACAAGCAGAGACAGTTTGGAGTGGAATATTCTCCGTGAGCTGGGACAATGAGCAAGAGCGGAGAGCTACCTCTGTGTGAACTAAGGCAAGGGCTGGAAGCAGTTAGCCCATGGAGGAGGAACTATGGGGTTTGGAAGTCAACCTCGAGTCAAGATGAGAGAAGACTTTACTTGAACACTGTGTATTGATTAAGGATATTATTTTTACAGTGAGCTAGGTGTGGATGGTGAGGTATTATCTGCTACCCCATAAGGATGCACTGTGTTAGGGAAGATCCCTGACTTTGGGGATGCAATGATATATGCTATGCACCAAATGACAAACTGAGTGTTATAAGATAGATATATGTATTTGAAGATAAGTTTTGCTTAAGGATGTTACTATGAATGTTATGCTTTACTTTACTGAACAATGTTTAGTTTATTGCTGAATAAATGGAGAATTTATTACATTATGCGATTAGATCCTTAAAATCATTCGCAGCAACAGTCCTTAGGTGTGTTGCCATGATAGGCATTACACACATGCATATACATACATATATATATTCATACATACACACATACCATCAGACATCCTGTGTACTGCATTGATAACTAGCCACACAATTTTCTCAGGGCTACGTAAGAGTCCCCAGGATGTTGCATGGAAACCCTATATAAGCTTTAACTAGAGGCTATGGATAGGAGTTGTAAGGATAAAAAGATATAAATGGGTAGCAACCACACCACTGAAATGACTACCCACAATGCTGAGATGCATCAAAATACAAATGAATTGATGCAAGTGCTGATGATCATATTGCCAGCACCTCTATCCATCAAAAATGATTAAAATTATGGCTTTCTGCATCTTGAGGGCAGCCTTTTTTTTTTTCCTGTATTCTCTTGAAGCAAGCCAGTGCAGGAGATTGGGCAGTATTGTAATTATAATAATAAAGATGATGCCTGAAAAACTGATTTTTGCCTTTGGGGTTTCCAAATAAATCCTGTTGGTAATCTTCTAGGAACTTAGGATAAGCCCTTTATGGAAAGCAGTCGGGGAGATCTTTACCCCTAAAATGATAAAGTCCTCAAGAGAAGACCTCATCCTCCCTACCTCTCCATAATATAATATAGAACCAAACACTCATAGAACCCAAGGTGCCCAGGAAAGGAAAAACGTAGCCAGAAAATCCTGATTCCATAACTATTTCCCTGTGCTGGTCAGTACACTGGAGAAGAAACATAGAAACATGCTGATGTTGTTGATTTTCCTAGTAGTAATGCAAAATAAGCCTGGATCTTTAACAGAGCCTAGAATTTTAGATGCCTACGATTTTTTCTCTCTAATCATCATCCCAGATTATCTAAGGCATGGATTCTTAGGAGTCTCTCTATTTCTTTATCTCTCTCTCTGTCTTTGTTTCTGTCTTTGTCTCTATCTCTCTGTTTCTGTCTCTCTCTCCCCACACCACCCCCCTCTGTGTCCCACTGTGAAACTTTTGGAGGTCTGATAAATTCTATGGAACACTTATCACAATGTTTTCAAGTACACAAAATACAATACATAGGATTACAAAGGAAGACAACTGTAATGAAATAGTCATATATATATTTAAAACAAGTTCATGGAACTCAAGTTAAAAATTTCTACCTTAACATAACAAACTTACACCTTATAATTTACCACATCTAGAAACAGTTCTTTCCATTGTCCATGTGCTGTCAGAATGACAATCCAATTACTCACATAGAATTTCACCTGTTATTTTCTTTTTCCTCCCCACCTCCAACTTTTCTACTTATAGAGATGTATCCTTTCCTATCATGTATCCTCTCAGTGGGTTCTGTTTTAGACTCTCCTATAATATCTTAAGTTAAAAGAAGATGTAAAAGTAAAATATTTATTGAATAGCTACTGCATAGAATCATCTCTCTAGACTGAATGATTAAGGAAGATTTGATAGGCCGCTTTGGTGAGAAAAATCAAGGGATCAATTTTCTGGACTGTATGTACAGTGTGTAAAGAAGGCTAATGTACGCTATACTTGGCAAGGTATTTTGACTCTGGTTTGTGAAAGATTTCAAATGCCAATGAAAATAATTAGTCTGGTTGTTCAGATATGTGTATAATAAATTCTTGCATCAATCATGGAATACAATCATTTTAGAAAAACAAAAACAAAAAATTAAAATTGTAAGTTGTCCCAGGAACAATAAAGAGATGCACAGAAATGTGCAACATATGAGCAACAATAACAATTTTGTTGAAATTGATGCCAATGGCCTCTTCTAGGATGTCCTGGCCATGAACAAGAATGTGGGGTACATTGGTAAACTAGGAATGCTAGTATGTCTTCTTAGTAAATACCCTTTCTAAAAATAATTCACTTCTGACTATCAATTGCCAAGGAGCACACTGGATGCAGGCTTATGAGCCACAGAGCTAGAAACTCACCATCCCTTAGGGTTACTTCTAGAATGAAAAGGGGAGATGTAATACTCACTTTCTCATCTGCTAGTCAGTCTACCAGGGCAAGTAGTGGTTAGGGAAATATTTCTGAGGGATACAGAGAGAAACTGCTAATATATTGAGTTGAAAATCTGTGGTGAATTTGTATGAGTTTGAACAAGGAAAATCATGGACAACAGGTTATGAAGGGGTGATTTTCTATGCTAGATGTAAAAATACATCAGTGAGATGCAACAAAGTATTTACTTTAAACATGACAAGGCAAGATAACAAGACATGTTAGACACAAAAGAGTCAGAGAAAAGATAAAAGAAAGAACTCCTGACCACAAGAAATTTATATTCTAGTGGAGAAAAACAGAATACAGAAGAGAGATGAAAAAGTAGCAGTGGGATAGGAGTGAAGCTACCCATTCAGGGGAATTCTGTTGAAAGTCAGAAGTACAGCCAAGGAAGGATTAAAACTTGAAAAACTTGAGTCCCTCCTCAACAGAGAACTCTCCGGAGTTACTCACCAATGGGAGAGAGGGTCCAGTATGAAGAAGAAATGTTCTAGGGTAAAAAGGTTGCAGAGGAACGTTATTCCTGGGATAGAAGACTCCCAAGCATGAAGTAAAATTTGAGGGTGAAATGGAAACAAAGGAATATTAACAAAGCTCAGAAAGTCAGAAGCAGATATGGAAAGGGAATGTTCCTGGGAAGTAGTAACACTCATTCACGTACTTTTTCTTCACCTTTCTTCACTCTCATAAAATAAACACACACACACACACACTATATATATATATATATATATATATATATATACTATTTATATATACTATTTATGTGTATGAATACTATATATGTACTATTTATATATATGTATACTATATATACTATTTATGTGTATGTATACTATATATACTATTTATATATATGTATACTATATATACTATTTATGTGTATGTATACTATATATACTATTTATATATGTATACTATATATACTATTTATATATATGTATACTATATATATACTATTTATATATGTATACACGTCTATGTGTGTGTGTGTGTGTGTGTGTGTGTATTACACACATACTCCAGGAAGTGCTGAAATAGAACTTTTTATGCCAAAATCTTTGACAGCATGACATTATTTATGTGGATAGGTATGGGTAAGTAAGCAAGTTAATGTTGCAATATTTTAAGAAACCAGCTGTTCACAAACCAGGAATATTTCTGAGTGTCGCAAATGATCAATTGCAAAAAATAGCTTGGAAATTTGCAACTTTCCAAACAAAATGTTGAAATGTAAGGAGTTGGCTTTCTTCCTCAAGTTTTCCAGATTACTTCATTGCGGCCCCCAAGTTGTGGTTTTATCCTTTCGAGCTGAGCTATTCACCGTGGCTCAGTTGTTGAGATGTTTTTCTTACCCCCGAGTGCCACTAAATTGGAAATGTCATAACCCTCAGGGGCACATGAGAATTGCATATTACAACACATCTGTTTTTCATTTGATCCCGGTGGGCCTGGTATTTCCCCAAATTGCTGTGTAGAAAAGCCAATTTAATTTGATTGAAGTATGAACTGAAACTTGTAAGCAAAATATAATAGTCCTTTTAAGGCTGAAAGCTGAAACTGCATTTTATCGTCCTATCTAAAATTAGTTCTCAAAGTTTCATGGTCCTTGTCACTCCCATCTCCCTAACACCACTCCAAACACTACTTGTATTTCATTTATGGTCAAAGCCCTACCACCTCCACCGAGCCTTGCCTTATCATTCTATAGTGTTCTTCCTTTTAAAAGGACATAGCATTTTAGGATTATCAAATCATAGATTTAGAGATGGAAGGACAGCTAGTAGATATCAAGGTCAACTCCCTCATTTTAGAGATGAAGAATTTGATGCCTGGAGAAGTGAGGCAACCTTCCCAGGGTTGCATAGGCAGTAAGTATCTGAGAAAGGATTGGCTAATTTAAGTACTATAATCCCCATAAAGTCGATCTTCATCTGTAAATGATTCACATTTTATAGGTTCTCATCCATTGGAAAGCACTGAGTAATTTTACTCAGAGAGTAGACTCATTTATCCAAGTGTTCAGAGTTAGTGAATTTTGAAAGTGGATTAGAATCTGATTTTTCTTTCTCCCTTTATAGCCTGTTTCTCTTTTATTGCTGTGACAAATAGCTAGCTTCTATTTGGAAAATTCTGGTAATGGGAAGCTCATTACCCACTGAGGCAGATCAGTTCATTTTTCGATATTTCTAAAATTTGTAAAGTCTTTTGCCTTACATGATGCCTAAATGTGCTTTACTATGCTTTTACCCTTTTTTCAAATTCTATCCTTTGAGTCTGAAAAGACTAAATCTATTCCCTCATATATTACAGACATTCAAAAGTGACCGTTGCCATACTCTAATTATAGCAGATTTTATTCCAAATACTCTGCATTCACAGTCAAGGCTAAAGAGTTTTTCTACTTCATCAAATGTTAGACAGTGTTATGGAAAGTATTTTAAATCAAGAACTGGAAGGCTTGACTTTAAGTCGTGGTTACATTATTATTTACTCACTTTGTGACCTCTAGAAACCACCTTATTTTGCTAGGCCTGTTTCCTTCTCCGTTAAATAAGCACTTGCTTGACCTGATGATCGCTGAAGTACCTGTAGCTCTTAACTTTTGTGGTTTTGTGAGATGACTTCTTATCTCTTCCAACATAAACTTTCTATGATTCTAATTGGGACAGTTCAATTGTCATTTACCAATATCCTTTTCCTCCCTAACACTTAAGTTTAAAGACTCAGAAAAGTAGGTTTTAAGATGCCAAAATGCATTTTGAATGCAATGCAAGTGAACTATAAGAGGAAGAGGCAGACAGAAAATGTTGGCATTTTAGAAGAAGATGGAATATATCCCAATACATCAACTATCTGATCATTTTCCCATCCTCCCTTAGGTCCTTGAGGAAAGAGCATCAGATTAGAGTCAGCACAGTTTCTTCTGTGGAAGGGGATATGTGTTTCACTGATAAGCAATACTGAGCTGCAAGTACACCATTGTTGGATACATTTCCCTGGGGTGTCAGCTATTTATTTTCATATTTCATATTTTTATATTTCCACTTCAATTGGGCAAGGATTGGATCCTGTCGTGGATCCCTTTGAAATACAATGAATCTGTAACAATGCTGAGATCCCTAGTAAATACAACTACTCTGTTACAGTGTCAAAGACCTACCTGACATGGACAGAATTTCTTGGGGGTGTTTTCTATTAATTAAGTGATCAGAATCTACCTGTGACATTTTGCCAACCGATGTCAATGAAACAAGTGTCAACCATCATATCTTTCTCCCCTTGAGTAAAATGTTAGGAACATTAAATAACAAAAAGAAAAGATGTTAAGGTAATAATTAAGTATAAATATTTTGCTGTTCAGTTATTTCAGTCATGATCACTCTTCAAGTCCCCATTTGAGGTTTTCTTGGCAAATATATTGGAGTAGCTTGCCTTTTACTTCTCCAGCTCATTTTACAAATGAGAAAACTGAAGCAGTGTTAAGTGACTTTCCCAGGGTCACATAGCTAGTAAGGGTCTGAGACTAGACCTGAATTCAGGAAGAAAAGTCTTCCTGACTCCAGGCCCAACACTCTATTGACAGGACCAAGGCTTGAGAACATCACCATGTACTCATAATTAACTACTAAAAACCATATTTTCATTTGCTCTCTCAAGTGGATGCCTTGTGAAATAGTTTCATTTTGTTTTTTAATCTATAAAATAAGGAAATTTGAATTAGTGATTCAAAACCCCAGATCCATGAAAATTCTTTTTTTTTTCTTTTGTGATAATTGTATTTTAAAATAATTAATTTGCTCTGTAGTATTATGTTCTTCATTTTAAAAACAGGAATTTCATCATACTGTAAGGTCACTCAGTCTTGTTACTCATACCTTATCAGTACTTTTTGCCCTTGGGACCTCTATGATTAAAGGCTAAATCAGGGAGTTCCTCTTAAAAATTCCATTTAAGGAGGGTGCCCAGGGCAGCTTTCTCTTCATTTACTATTCAATGGCAAAGAAGTTCCACTTTCTGACATCTCCATCATGTCTCTACAATGGGTACTTTACTCCTTGGGGCAGCTAGGTGGTGCAGTGAATAGAACACCAGTGCAAGAGTCAGGAGGACCTGAGTTCAAATCTCACTTCAGACACTTGACACTCCACTGTGTGACCTTGGGCAAGTCACTTAACCCCAATTGCCTCATCCTGGGCCACCTCCAATTATCCTGATGAATATCTGGTCACTGGATTCAGATGGCTCTGGAGAAGAAGAGAGGCTGATGACCTGCACAACCCTCCCTCGCTCAAAACAAAGTCAAGTGCAAGTCATGTCATTATTTCTTTCTGATGGCATGGTCTTCTTTAGCAGTAAAAGACCAACACACACTTTACTCTCATCCATTTTTCATGTTCCTTTTGTGCTGCTTTCTTCCCTATTAAATTGTGATGTCTTTGAGGAAATGACTGTCTTTTTGATATTTTTATTCCCAATGCTTAGTTCAGTCCCTGGCACATAGCAGGTGCTTAATATGTAATTAGGCCCCTATTGATTGACTGTATGTATCCAAGAAGTTAGAATACCAATAAAATCACCTGTTCACACCCTGTTCCTACTTTGAGTCATGCCCAAACAATAAACAATATTTTCTACCAAAACATTTGGTTTTGACATCTCTTGCAAATATGGTTAGAGATTTTGCTGTGCAATACGGCAATTGGTTGGTGTGGCTTTTTTAATTCTTATTTTTTTAGATAAAGGATAATGAATAACAATGAATATTTCAAGAATATATTCAAAGCAAAAATATATGATGACTTTATGGAAAGGCTGACATTTCAAAATTAGACCAAAAGTCTTTCCTTGATTCTTAATTTTTATAAGCAAGAACCTTTTGGGCTTTTGAAAGGAAAAAGAAAAAGAAGGAAATTTCAGAGATTCATAAATCAAAAAGAGGTGCCCAAACAAAAATGTCAAATGAATTTAGAAAGTTGGGTTTGAGAGGAGCAAAAGGAAAAAAAAAGCTATTTTTACCTGTGCTAAATATATTATTAACCTTTAGAGAAAAGTCAGTGACTCACTTTGGGGGAGTGGAGATGAAATCTTTCATGCTTCTACTGAATTGGAAGAAATAATTTATTAATATATTTAGTCACCCTTCTGCCTTAACCTCCATTTTTTCTTCTGTAAAATCATGTCATTAGACAAAATGATCTTTATCTCTTCCAAGACACACATTTAAAAAATCTACATTCAAAATTTCTTCCAGCGTCAACCTTTTATTTCTTATGTTCTTCGTCTCCTTTGCTAGATCTTTTTCAAGGTCATACCCACAAACCATGGGTGCATGCAAAATCTCTCTCTTGGGCCCTCTTCTCTCTCTACATTATCATTTTTGATAACATCATCAGCTCCTTTGACTTTAAATACAATCTATATAAGGTTCATTCTCAGATCTCTATATCCAGCCCTAACGTTTCTCCTGAGCTCTAGTGCCAAATGACCAATGCTTTTTTCTTTTGATATTTCAAATTGAGCATTCCATAAACACTTCAAACTCAACATGACTAAAAAAGAACTCATATTTGCCCCAATATTATTTCCTCTTTCTGTTTTCCTTTTTACTTTCTAAGACACCACTATCTTCCCTGTCATCCAGGATCACAATCTTGGAGTCATTCTAAGCTCTTTTTTTCACAGTCACACACAATTCAATGTTTGCAAGCTTTGCTGTTGCTCTTGTCACAACACCCCATTCATAGAGTCATCACCCTAAAATAACCTTTCATTATCATATGCCTAGAATATTATCATAGGGTATTATTTGATCCCCCTGACTCAAGTCTCTTCCATGTTCCTTCTATCTGCCCAAGTATTTCTTTTAAAGTGCAGGTTGCCCAACCTCTTGTTCATTAAATTCCCCTGGTTCTGATCAGAGGAAAATATAAAATATTATGCTTGGTTTTGCAAGCCCTTTACAATTAAGCCCTTTCTACTTATCCACTTTATTTTTTTCTTTCAAATATCCTATGATCTGGCCTTTTCTTGCGGTCTTTCCTAGTATAAGACATTTCATCTCCTTATCTTTTTTTTATAGGTTTTCCCACTTCCCTGACATGTTCTTCCTTATCACCTTTGCCTCCTGGCTCAGAGGCTTCATTTCAGACTACGCTCAACACACACACACACACACACACACACACACACACACACACACACACACAAATTACCTCTGATATTTTCCTTCTGAAATTACTTCATTTGTATCCTTTAGATATTTTGTACATGCAGTTGTTTGCAATGCTTGATTTCCCACTAAATTGGGTATTCTGTGAGGGAAGGAATTGTGTTTTGATTTTCTTTGGATCCCTCTCTCTATCTTTCTCACAGGTTCACCATAGGACCTACCTAGCTCATAGTCTTGTTAACAGATGTTTGTTGACAGCCTACCTGCTGTAGTTCTCTATTGTCTTAGGGGCCACTGGCCCTAATATTCTATTACTTTTATGATTTATAATGGAATGAATTTGGGAGTACTAGAAAATTACTTTTACTCGGGTACCCCATTGCACTCCCACAAATAAACATCCTGTGTCTACTTTCCAATACCTTTTGCTATTGTTGTTTTTCAGTCATTATCAACTCTTTGTCACTTCATACGGAGCTTTCTTGACTAGGATGCTGGACTGGTTTGCTACTTCATTCTCCAGCTCTTCTCACACATGAGGAAAATGAGGCAAACAGGGTTAAATGACTTGCCTGGGTCACACAGATAGAAAGCATCTGAGGCCAGATGTGAATTTAGGTCCTCCTGACTTCTGGGCCAGCACTTTATTAATTGCACCACCTAGCTGCCCCATTTGTCTAATACCTTACTTTCCTCTAATAAATACTTTTGGGAGAGGTGAGAAAATGACAAATTGAAGTACAATCTTGTTCCTGGGGTTGATGAAGATGAATCTTGAAAACACTAGGTGCTGGGTCTACTCAGCACAGTAGCAGCCTTTTTTCTCCATAGTGGTCAGCTATGGTCCCTGAATCCTCAGCAACCGTGTTGAAGGCACCCGTAGTTGGCACTGATTTTGGCACCAATTATTCCTGTGAGGGAGTCTTCCACCATGGGAAAATGGAAATCATTGCTAATGATGAAAGAAACTGCATCAACCCAAGCTACAGTTACCATCACTGACAACTTTTAATCAGTGATGCTGCAAAGAATCAAGTTGCAATGAACCCCACTAACAGTTTTTGATGCTAAACACCTGATTAGACACAGATTTGATGATATAGTTGTATAGTTAAACATGAAACATTGACCTTTCATGTTGGTGAATGATAGAGGCAGGTCTAGGATTCAAATAAAGTACAAATGGGAGACCAAAAATTTTATCTAGAAGAAGAATCTTCTATGATCTTGACCAAGTGTATTGATAAATCATTTTTGCTTATTGTTAATATAATTTTGGTCCTTAATGGGAAGATCTTCCCCATCCATTAATGGGCCTTCTCATTAAGGGGAGTTTGATTAGAGAAGATTTGTAGAAAGGCCCATACCTTTTGTTAATGAGGCACTGGTTCTCAAGGGTTGTGATGCCCTCTGAAAAAAGTATATAAAGACTCTGAGGTAAGGCTTAGTTTTTGGAAGAAGGTTTGTATGCCATATGAGACTCTGGGAAGCTACTAAGCAGTCCCCCAGCTTTGAAAACCCAGATGTTGGTGGTTCTTTCTCTGATAACTGTGTATGTATGATCAGACCTGTCTGATCCTGTCTGTTGATTTGTGATGTATGTATCACTTACTGTCAGATTGTTGGAAACTCTGTCTGTTGATTTTTATTTCTCCGTATTTTCTCTGATGTTCAGGGTGCTGACTTTTTCCCCTGAACTAAGTGAATGATACCTGTGCTTGATTAAAGTTATTGCTGACCCCTCAAAAGTTGCTTTCCCTTTAGAAAAGCAGACCAAAGAACTTGTGATAGTAGGCCCTCCTCTGTATGTCATAGAATATCAACCAGCTTGGCAAATTTGAGTTCACAGGAATCCTCCAAGAATCAGGGGTGTTGCTCAGATTGAAGTAACATTTGACATTGATGCAAATAGCATCCTCAGTGTTCCTGCTGTGGATAAGAGCACAGGCAAGGAAAAAAGAACACCATCACCGATGCCAAAGGTCATCTGAGCAAGAAGACATTGAGTTCAGGGGGCTGAGAAATACAAGAGTGATGATGAGAAGCAGAAAGACCACATATCTTCCAAGATTTCTCCTGAATCTTATGCTTTCAACATGAAGGCTACTATGGAGGATGAAAAACTGCAAGGCTAAATTGGTGATGAAGACAAACAGAAGATCCTTGACAAATGAAATGAAATAACCAGCTGGCTAAATAAGAGCCAGACTGCTGAGAAGGAAGCATCTGAGAGTCAGCAGAAAGAATTGGGGAAGATCTGCAATCCCACTTTCCTAAGCTTTACCAGAGTGCAAGAGGCATGGGCACGCCTTGTGGGTTCCCAGGAGGTAGTGCGGTCTCATCTGAAAGTGCTTCTTCTGGACCCCCTATTGAAGAGGTCAACTAAATGCACCAGAAGAGCATTCCACACAATTTTTCAAAAATTGAAGGACTCAAATTTGTAGTCAAGGCAGCAGCAGTTTAAAAGTAACTTTAAACTACTGTGTAAATCTGGGTTTTCTGAATACTTGAACGTGTGTAGAGGGATAGAAGTAAACAACATTGGACATTGTCAATACTGTAAATAAGTGGAAATGCAATTCTTATCCTAGAGAGTAAAATCTATTTAAAATTTTAGGGAAAAAAAGAAAAGAAAAAGAAAATACTGAATACTAAGGTAAATGAGAAGAAAATGCAAATGAACCAAAGAATCTTCTTTCCAATTCCAACCTCTTACCTCTAACTTTATTAGGAATCATAGTTTGGTAACCTTTGTAAGCTCAGCCTCCTGAATAGGAGTGAGCTTATTATTAAACTTCTGTGGCCTCCATGAAACTATTGAACTTATGCAGAAAGAGTAAGGAAACTGAAGAAAACAACATATACACCTACAGCAAAATAATTGCAAAGAAAAACAGCAACATTGTTAAACAAAATCAAATGCAGGGGATGGAGACTGGTTCTGGGATATTGTAAACATTGTCAGAAAGGGTGGATGTCTTGATTTTCCCGATTTTTTCATGTTTTTCTTTACATTGTCATCATTTGTTATGAGGCATGGCTCCCTGAACAGGGCAGGAAAGAAGAAGCATTGACAAATTATGGTAATATAAAAAGAAACAATACCAGTAATAATTTTTCTAAAGCAGAAAAAAACAATTTAAACCAAGAAGATTGTGCTGTACATTTCCCTGATTTTATGATTAGCTATTTGCTAGGGGACTTTTTCATGTGAGGATAAATGCACTCCCTCCCCTGAAGAAAAACTATTAAATTAATGTATATTAAGACAATAACAAGCTAGTTGAGTGTCAAGGAATATGGAAGACTTGCCTCAATGAGAAAAGACCTCCTGATGGGTTTTGAATTCAGTTAAAAATAAAGAGTAGATTGGAGTAATTGTTTTGTTTGACTATGCATATTTGTTACAAGAAATTACTTTTTTTTAATGGTGTGGGGGTAAGAGGAGAGAAAATAAATGCCTATTCATTTTAAAAATAGAGAGGTGGGGGGTGCTCCAGATGTGAAATATTTTATGTACTTTTGGATGAGATTGTTATGGCATTTGTTTTACTTAATTTTTTTGCCTTGTTAAAAGAGAAGTCTCACAAAGTGGGAGTAATCTGTAAATGTATGTACTGTAAAAACAAAGCCCATCAATAAAACTGAAAGTGACAAAAAGGCTAAAAGAATGAGCAATTTCACAGGCTTGTTGGAAATTCAAGTGACAGACTTTCATTAATTTGTAGTTTACTAAATGCCAAAGAAAATATGAAGTACTGTTTTATGTATTTTTTCTTTAAATTTTGATGACTGTTCTCTGTTGACCCCTCAAGATACTGTAATGCCTTCCTTTCAATGCCAAACTAGAAAGTCTAGCATAAATATCATGTTTTTTCCCGCTCCCTATTTCTCTATCCATTACATTCTGGTTTTAATTGTCCAAGGTCACTGATGACCTCTTGATTGTCATAGCTAATACCCTTTTCACAGTTATCCTCTTTCTTTCCTTCTCTTCAGTACATGTCAGTGTTAACTATTCTGTCCTTGTTAATGTCTCCTATCTTCTGTTTCGTAACTTAATTTACTCCTGACACATTCCTCACCAGCCTATCTGACACATATACACTCTCAGATGCTTACCAGATATAGCACCCTGTGCAAGACACTTATCCTTATCTGGCTATGTTTCCTCAAGTATGAAATTGGGAAAAAGATGTTTTTACCTCCCAGGGTTATTGTGATGATGAAATGAGATAATATTGGTAAAGAGTTATGTTTAGTGCCTGGCACGTATTAGGCACTTAATAAATGCTTGCTGTCTTCCTTATCCACCCTCTTGTCCAATCTTGTCCAATGGATCACATATCTATTGGTCAGCTATCTTCAGTCATGGCCAGTTCTTCATAACCCTATTTGAAGTTTCCTTGGCAAAGACACTAGAGCAGTTTAACACTTCCTGCTCCAGTTCATTTTATAGGGGACAAAACTGAGATAGACAGGTTAAGTGACTTGGTCAGCGTCATGCAGTCATAAGCGTCTGAGGCCAGACTTGAATTCAGGACGTTGGATCTTCCTCACTCCAGGCCTGGCACTCTATCCACTGTTTCACCTTGCACATTCAGAGATCATTGCAGTTAACATAATCCAATTTTTTTTTGGGGGGAAAGCAAATAATTTGTTTAACATTTATTGAAGACAGTTCCAACAGACCCATGTATTCACCTCCAAGAGAGAAATGATGAATTCTAAATGCAATGTGAAGGATTTTTAAAAATTTCTTTATTTTCATTGTTTTATCTTGCATGTGTTTTCTTTTGCAACACTGCTAACATGGAAATGCTATGCATGACTTCACATATATAATTGGTATAAAATTGTTTGCCTTCTCAAGGAGAAGGAATGAGAGGGAGCAAATTGAAAACTCAAAATAAAAAAATGGATTTTTTTTATACATATAACTGGGACATATTTAATAAAGTCAATTAAAAAAAGCAAAAAAAAAACTGCCTTGCAAAACTTAGTATAATCCTTCAAGGGGGAAAAATGTTGTTTAATAAAATAGAGGATGTTCAAGCATTTCTGATAAAAAGACAGAGCTATATAGAGAATTTGACATTCAAATACAAGACTTGAGAAATGAAAAACGCAAGTATGAAAGAGGAACCCTAAGAGACTCAATAAATCTCTTTTATATTCCTAAATGTTTACATTCCTACATAGAAAGATAATGATGTAACTCCTAAGAACTTTATCATATTAGGGTAGCTAGAAAAAAAGCCTCCATAGACAGAGGAGTATGAGTAAATTATGTTGAGGTGATCTCCAAAAAAAGAACGGAAGGGTGAGAAAGAGACATATACTGAGAGAAGGATGAAGGGAGAGCTAGAACCTAGAAATTTTTCTCACATAAAAGAGGAATGAAAGAAAGAGCTTTTAGAGTGAAGGGAAAAATGGGGAGGCCATTCTTGAACCTCATTCTCATTGGAATTGATTCAAATAGAGAAGAATATACACACTCAGTTGAGGATAGACATCTGACTTAATAGGGAATTAGGAATGGAAGGGAAAAGGTAGATATTATTTTAATTATTTTCTTGTGTTCCTAGAATCTACCACCTTACATAAATGGTGGTGCACAGACATGATGCTTCATAAATGTCTGTTGAATGATTGAGCATACCATCTTTGTCTCCTTTACAGATTTTTCTTTGTCCTATAGAACTCAGTTGTAGGTAGCTCCCTGGCCTCTGCCCTTACTTCTCCTGCAGTGACCTTATATTAGCATGACTTCAATTATCAACTTTTAAATGAGGATAATAACGACACCCACCTCCTAGGTTGTGAGGATTAAGCAAGAGTATGTGTGTAAGGTATTTCACACAAAGCCTCATATATAGTAGAACGTTAGCGAATATTATTCTCTTTCCTTTCTCCTATATTATCAGTCCTGATAACTCCAATGAGTGTCAGTCACACATTTCTATAACCACCAGATAGTTCTGCTTAGATATGTTGCTTAAAACTAAAATCTGGCATGTCTGAAAATCACAAAACCAAAATCAAATTACATTTGTCCTTTAAAATTCTCTTCGAAGTTTCTTGTTTCACTTAATGCTAGTGCCATTCTCCTTTTACCCAACTTTAAAAACTCAAAGTCATCTTTTTTCTTTGCCTCTTCTGTAACAAAAAAATTTTATTAATAAGTATTATTCTAATACCTCTCACATCTGTGTTCTCCTTTCCATTTTTACTAATACTTGTTTAATTCAGACCTTCACAACTTCCAAAAATACATGCAATAATTATCATATGAGCTTCTTTTCTCTAATTTTTCCCCTCTATAATGTATCCCTTAAGCTTCAGTTCAACTCATTTGTTTAAAGTACTAATATTAATTTTGTCCTGGTGATGTGTAAGATACCATGAGAGGCTTTGAAGATACACAGATGAAAAGTGACACAGACCCTTTTCTTTTCATCTAATAAGTATATGGGTAAGGAAAATAACATATTCACAAATAATTTAAGCTACAAGGTTAGATATTATATGGTCAAAGAAGAGCTAGACAGTACTAATGAACTCAGGTTATGAAGATCTGAGTTAAAATTTGATCTTAGACCCTTACTAACTGAGTGACCCTAGGTAAAATTCAGTTAAATTCAGTAAATATTTATTAAGCACCTGCTATATGCAAGGTACTATGCTAAGTTCTGAGGATAAAAATTAAATTCATAATACTACATATGTATATATGTGGGTGTGTGTATATATATGTGTGTATGTGTGTAGATAGATAGATAGATAGATAGATAGATAGATAGATAGATAGATAGATAGTTCCTGCTCTAAAAGAGCTTATATTCTAATGGAGGAAGAGACAATATACAAAATGATACTGAAAAACAGGGGCATCTCTGTTTGCTGAAGTTTACTCAACAACAAAATGTGAATAATAAGAGCACCTACCTCCCAGGATGCCTATGAGGATCAAATGAAATTGTATTTATAAAGCACTTAGTATAGTACTGATGGGATGTTTGGGTGCATGTGCTTGGGCCCCAATTCTAAAATCACATTTCTCTTTAAAAATCACATTTCTCCCTAGCCTCAAAACACTATCTCAGGCAGTTTCTCCCCAGTCCAAGGAAACAGCCTGCCCACACAACAACCATCATTTCCATTCCTGATACTGCAGCCAGCTGTACCTGTAGAATTTATTAGTCTGAACCAGCTGCGTATTGAATCAACTGGCTGTGCACTGGGTCATGACAACATTTACTGCTTAGTGACCAATCATATGTATCCTACGTATACTCCCTTACATTTATCTTGTCTAACAAGACATTAACGAGAGCAGCCTGGGTATCTCTCAGTCATCCCTGACTGGTAGTTGACTTAGTGACATTTTAGGTCTAAAACCACACCTCCATGTAGCAACCCCTTGGGTTGATTACCAATGAACTCTGGGTAAAATACCTGCACAGTACATACCAAAAGTGCATGTTCCTTTAAAAACTAACCACTACTTAACCACTTCCTAATCCCACCCTGAATCACCTAGTCATTATACTTGGCACATGTTTTACTATCAAATATCCTATGTAAACTTTACTTGTACTCCTCTTAGGTTGCAGGTTCCCTAGAACTCTTGCCTGCTGAAAAGCATAACAAACTCTACCTTGACTTCAACAATGCTTGAGTCCGTGAATTCTTCTCCAGTTGGCCCACGTAAGGAATTCCAGTCTTGGAGCTCCTGTAATCCCTGCCCCCTTCCAGTCCTCATCAATACTTCCACACATTTGTAACATAATAAATGCTTGTTTCCTTGAGAAATTTTAAGTTCTTAAAGTAATTTCAGAGTTATAGGACCATAGATTTAAAGTTAAAAGCAATTTCAGAAGTTATCTAGTCTAAGTCTCATTTTAAAATAAGAAAATTGAAACCTAGTAATTTCACTTGCCCAACATCATATAGGTAGTACCTTTCAGGGGTAGGCTTTTAACCTATGCTTTGTCTCCAAAGTTAGGCCTCTTTCTATTGTACTACATTTCTGATCCCATCATTCTCTTGCTTAAAATCTTTAGAGGCTCCCCATTGCTTGCCAGACAGAAGGCAAAGAAACCTGAAGAAAGGATCTGTTATTTTTCATCTTTGTTTCCTTGAACAAAGAAAGTGCTTTTGATGTCTTATGTTGAATTTTATTGATCTTCAAGATCCCCCAACATAATTCTAATCTACCTTTCCAGGCTTATCATCATCATTCACCTCTTCTATTGTAATGCTAATGAGAGTTGCTTGGTTAGAGGAGGCTTGTTTTGTAGGAAGGCCCATAATTTTTGTTAATTTTCAATGAGTTTTATTTTTCAATTTTATCACCCTAAAATAACCTTTCATTATCATATGCCTAGAATATTATCATAGGGTATTATTTGATCCCCCTGACTCAAGTCTCTTCCATGTTCCTTCTATCTGCCCAAGTATTTCTTTTAAAGTGCAGGTTGCCCAACCTCTTGTTCATTAAATTCCCCTGGTTCTGATCAGAGGAAAATATAAAATATTATGCTTGGTTTTGCAAGCCCTTTACAATTAAGCCCTTTCTACTTATCCACTTTATTTTTTTCTTTCAAATATCCTATGATCTGGCCTTTTCTTGCGGTCTTTCCTAGTATAAGACATTTCATCTCCTTATCTTTTTTTTATAGGTTTTCCCACTTCCCTGACATGTTCTTCCTTATCACCTTTGCCTCCTGGCTCAGAGGCTTCATTTCAGACTACGCTCAACACACACACACACACACACACACACACACACACACACACACACACAAATTACCTCTGATATTTTCCTTCTGAAATTACTTCATTTGTATCCTTTAGATATTTTGTACATGCAGTTGTTTGCAATGCTTGATTTCCCACTAAATTGGGTATTCTGTGAGGGAAGGAATTGTGTTTTGATTTTCTTTGGATCCCTCTCTCTATCTTTCTCACAGGTTCACCATAGGACCTACCTAGCTCATAGTCTTGTTAACAGATGTTTGTTGACAGCCTACCTGCTGTAGTTCTCTATTGTCTTAGGGGCCACTGGCCCTAATATTCTATTACTTTTATGATTTATAATGGAATGAATTTGGGAGTACTAGAAAATTACTTTTACTCGGGTACCCCATTGCACTCCCACAAATAAACATCCTGTGTCTACTTTCCAATACCTTTTGCTATTGTTGTTTTTCAGTCATTATCAACTCTTTGTCACTTCATACGGAGCTTTCTTGACTAGGATGCTGGACTGGTTTGCTACTTCATTCTCCAGCTCTTCTCACACATGAGGAAAATGAGGCAAACAGGGTTAAATGACTTGCCTGGGTCACACAGATAGAAAGCATCTGAGGCCAGATGTGAATTTAGGTCCTCCTGACTTCTGGGCCAGCACTTTATTAATTGCACCACCTAGCTGCCCCATTTGTCTAATACCTTACTTTCCTCTAATAAATACTTTTGGGAGAGGTGAGAAAATGACAAATTGAAGTACAATCTTGTTCCTGGGGTTGATGAAGATGAATCTTGAAAACACTAGGTGCTGGGTCTACTCAGCACAGTAGCAGCCTTTTTTCTCCATAGTGGTCAGCTATGGTCCCTGAATCCTCAGCAACCGTGTTGAAGGCACCCGTAGTTGGCACTGATTTTGGCACCAATTATTCCTGTGAGGGAGTCTTCCACCATGGGAAAATGGAAATCATTGCTAATGATGAAAGAAACTGCATCAACCCAAGCTACAGTTACCATCACTGACAACTTTTAATCAGTGATGCTGCAAAGAATCAAGTTGCAATGAACCCCACTAACAGTTTTTGATGCTAAACACCTGATTAGACACAGATTTGATGATATAGTTGTATAGTTAAACATGAAACATTGACCTTTCATGTTGGTGAATGATAGAGGCAGGTCTAGGATTCAAATAAAGTACAAATGGGAGACCAAAAATTTTATCTAGAAGAAGAATCTTCTATGATCTTGACCAAGTGTATTGATAAATCATTTTTGCTTATTGTTAATATAATTTTGGTCCTTAATGGGAAGATCTTCCCCATCCATTAATGGGCCTTCTCATTAAGGGGAGTTTGATTAGAGAAGATTTGTAGAAAGGCCCATACCTTTTGTTAATGAGGCACTGGTTCTCAAGGGTTGTGATGCCCTCTGAAAAAAGTATATAAAGACTCTGAGGTAAGGCTTAGTTTTTGGAAGAAGGTTTGTATGCCATATGAGACTCTGGGAAGCTACTAAGCAGTCCCCCAGCTTTGAAAACCCAGATGTTGGTGGTTCTTTCTCTGATAACTGTGTATGTATGATCAGACCTGTCTGATCCTGTCTGTTGATTTGTGATGTATGTATCACTTACTGTCAGATTGTTGGAAACTCTGTCTGTTGATTTTTATTTCTCCGTATTTTCTCTGATGTTCAGGGTGCTGACTTTTTCCCCTGAACTAAGTGAATGATACCTGTGCTTGATTAAAGTTATTGCTGACCCCTCAAAAGTTGCTTTCCCTTTAGAAAAGCAGACCAAAGAACTTGTGATAGTAGGCCCTCCTCTGTATGTCATAGAATATCAACCAGCTTGGCAAATTTGAGTTCACAGGAATCCTCCAAGAATCAGGGGTGTTGCTCAGATTGAAGTAACATTTGACATTGATGCAAATAGCATCCTCAGTGTTCCTGCTGTGGATAAGAGCACAGGCAAGGAAAAAAGAACACCATCACCGATGCCAAAGGTCATCTGAGCAAGAAGACATTGAGTTCAGGGGGCTGAGAAATACAAGAGTGATGATGAGAAGCAGAAAGACCACATATCTTCCAAGATTTCTCCTGAATCTTATGCTTTCAACATGAAGGCTACTATGGAGGATGAAAAACTGCAAGGCTAAATTGGTGATGAAGACAAACAGAAGATCCTTGACAAATGAAATGAAATAACCAGCTGGCTAAATAAGAGCCAGACTGCTGAGAAGGAAGCATCTGAGAGTCAGCAGAAAGAATTGGGGAAGATCTGCAATCCCACTTTCCTAAGCTTTACCAGAGTGCAAGAGGCATGGGCACGCCTTGTGGGTTCCCAGGAGGTAGTGCGGTCTCATCTGAAAGTGCTTCTTCTGGACCCCCTATTGAAGAGGTCAACTAAATGCACCAGAAGAGCATTCCACACAATTTTTCAAAAATTGAAGGACTCAAATTTGTAGTCAAGGCAGCAGCAGTTTAAAAGTAACTTTAAACTACTGTGTAAATCTGGGTTTTCTGAATACTTGAACGTGTGTAGAGGGATAGAAGTAAACAACATTGGACATTGTCAATACTGTAAATAAGTGGAAATGCAATTCTTATCCTAGAGAGTAAAATCTATTTAAAATTTTAGGGAAAAAAAGAAAAGAAAAAGAAAATACTGAATACTAAGGTAAATGAGAAGAAAATGCAAATGAACCAAAGAATCTTCTTTCCAATTCCAACCTCTTACCTCTAACTTTATTAGGAATCATAGTTTGGTAACCTTTGTAAGCTCAGCCTCCTGAATAGGAGTGAGCTTATTATTAAACTTCTGTGGCCTCCATGAAACTATTGAACTTATGCAGAAAGAGTAAGGAAACTGAAGAAAACAACATATACACCTACAGCAAAATAATTGCAAAGAAAAACAGCAACATTGTTAAACAAAATCAAATGCAGGGGATGGAGACTGGTTCTGGGATATTGTAAACATTGTCAGAAAGGGTGGATGTCTTGATTTTCCCGATTTTTTCATGTTTTTCTTTACATTGTCATCATTTGTTATGAGGCATGGCTCCCTGAACAGGGCAGGAAAGAAGAAGCATTGACAAATTATGGTAATATAAAAAGAAACAATACCAGTAATAATTTTTCTAAAGCAGAAAAAAACAATTTAAACCAAGAAGATTGTGCTGTACATTTCCCTGATTTTATGATTAGCTATTTGCTAGGGGACTTTTTCATGTGAGGATAAATGCACTCCCTCCCCTGAAGAAAAACTATTAAATTAATGTATATTAAGACAATAACAAGCTAGTTGAGTGTCAAGGAATATGGAAGACTTGCCTCAATGAGAAAAGACCTCCTGATGGGTTTTGAATTCAGTTAAAAATAAAGAGTAGATTGGAGTAATTGTTTTGTTTGACTATGCATATTTGTTACAAGAAATTACTTTTTTTTAATGGTGTGGGGGTAAGAGGAGAGAAAATAAATGCCTATTCATTTTAAAAATAGAGAGGTGGGGGGTGCTCCAGATGTGAAATATTTTATGTACTTTTGGATGAGATTGTTATGGCATTTGTTTTACTTAATTTTTTTGCCTTGTTAAAAGAGAAGTCTCACAAAGTGGGAGTAATCTGTAAATGTATGTACTGTAAAAACAAAGCCCATCAATAAAACTGAAAGTGACAAAAAGGCTAAAAGAATGAGCAATTTCACAGGCTTGTTGGAAATTCAAGTGACAGACTTTCATTAATTTGTAGTTTACTAAATGCCAAAGAAAATATGAAGTACTGTTTTATGTATTTTTTCTTTAAATTTTGATGACTGTTCTCTGTTGACCCCTCAAGATACTGTAATGCCTTCCTTTCAATGCCAAACTAGAAAGTCTAGCATAAATATCATGTTTTTTCCCGCTCCCTATTTCTCTATCCATTACATTCTGGTTTTAATTGTCCAAGGTCACTGATGACCTCTTGATTGTCATAGCTAATACCCTTTTCACAGTTATCCTCTTTCTTTCCTTCTCTTCAGTACATGTCAGTGTTAACTATTCTGTCCTTGTTAATGTCTCCTATCTTCTGTTTCGTAACTTAATTTACTCCTGACACATTCCTCACCAGCCTATCTGACACATATACACTCTCAGATGCTTACCAGATATAGCACCCTGTGCAAGACACTTATCCTTATCTGGCTATGTTTCCTCAAGTATGAAATTGGGAAAAAGATGTTTTTACCTCCCAGGGTTATTGTGATGATGAAATGAGATAATATTGGTAAAGAGTTATGTTTAGTGCCTGGCACGTATTAGGCACTTAATAAATGCTTGCTGTCTTCCTTATCCACCCTCTTGTCCAATCTTGTCCAATGGATCACATATCTATTGGTCAGCTATCTTCAGTCATGGCCAGTTCTTCATAACCCTATTTGAAGTTTCCTTGGCAAAGACACTAGAGCAGTTTAACACTTCCTGCTCCAGTTCATTTTATAGGGGACAAAACTGAGATAGACAGGTTAAGTGACTTGGTCAGCGTCATGCAGTCATAAGCGTCTGAGGCCAGACTTGAATTCAGGACGTTGGATCTTCCTCACTCCAGGCCTGGCACTCTATCCACTGTTTCACCTTGCACATTCAGAGATCATTGCAGTTAACATAATCCAATTTTTTTTTGGGGGGAAAGCAAATAATTTGTTTAACATTTATTGAAGACAGTTCCAACAGACCCATGTATTCACCTCCAAGAGAGAAATGATGAATTCTAAATGCAATGTGAAGGATTTTTAAAAATTTCTTTATTTTCATTGTTTTATCTTGCATGTGTTTTCTTTTGCAACACTGCTAACATGGAAATGCTATGCATGACTTCACATATATAATTGGTATAAAATTGTTTGCCTTCTCAAGGAGAAGGAATGAGAGGGAGCAAATTGAAAACTCAAAATAAAAAAATGGATTTTTTTTATACATATAACTGGGACATATTTAATAAAGTCAATTAAAAAAAGCAAAAAAAAAACTGCCTTGCAAAACTTAGTATAATCCTTCAAGGGGGAAAAATGTTGTTTAATAAAATAGAGGATGTTCAAGCATTTCTGATAAAAAGACAGAGCTATATAGAGAATTTGACATTCAAATACAAGACTTGAGAAATGAAAAACGCAAGTATGAAAGAGGAACCCTAAGAGACTCAATAAATCTCTTTTATATTCCTAAATGTTTACATTCCTACATAGAAAGATAATGATGTAACTCCTAAGAACTTTATCATATTAGGGTAGCTAGAAAAAAAGCCTCCATAGACAGAGGAGTATGAGTAAATTATGTTGAGGTGATCTCCAAAAAAAGAACGGAAGGGTGAGAAAGAGACATATACTGAGAGAAGGATGAAGGGAGAGCTAGAACCTAGAAATTTTTCTCACATAAAAGAGGAATGAAAGAAAGAGCTTTTAGAGTGAAGGGAAAAATGGGGAGGCCATTCTTGAACCTCATTCTCATTGGAATTGATTCAAATAGAGAAGAATATACACACTCAGTTGAGGATAGACATCTGACTTAATAGGGAATTAGGAATGGAAGGGAAAAGGTAGATATTATTTTAATTATTTTCTTGTGTTCCTAGAATCTACCACCTTACATAAATGGTGGTGCACAGACATGATGCTTCATAAATGTCTGTTGAATGATTGAGCATACCATCTTTGTCTCCTTTACAGATTTTTCTTTGTCCTATAGAACTCAGTTGTAGGTAGCTCCCTGGCCTCTGCCCTTACTTCTCCTGCAGTGACCTTATATTAGCATGACTTCAATTATCAACTTTTAAATGAGGATAATAACGACACCCACCTCCTAGGTTGTGAGGATTAAGCAAGAGTATGTGTGTAAGGTATTTCACACAAAGCCTCATATATAGTAGAACGTTAGCGAATATTATTCTCTTTCCTTTCTCCTATATTATCAGTCCTGATAACTCCAATGAGTGTCAGTCACACATTTCTATAACCACCAGATAGTTCTGCTTAGATATGTTGCTTAAAACTAAAATCTGGCATGTCTGAAAATCACAAAACCAAAATCAAATTACATTTGTCCTTTAAAATTCTCTTCGAAGTTTCTTGTTTCACTTAATGCTAGTGCCATTCTCCTTTTACCCAACTTTAAAAACTCAAAGTCATCTTTTTTCTTTGCCTCTTCTGTAACAAAAAAATTTTATTAATAAGTATTATTCTAATACCTCTCACATCTGTGTTCTCCTTTCCATTTTTACTAATACTTGTTTAATTCAGACCTTCACAACTTCCAAAAATACATGCAATAATTATCATATGAGCTTCTTTTCTCTAATTTTTCCCCTCTATAATGTATCCCTTAAGCTTCAGTTCAACTCATTTGTTTAAAGTACTAATATTAATTTTGTCCTGGTGATGTGTAAGATACCATGAGAGGCTTTGAAGATACACAGATGAAAAGTGACACAGACCCTTTTCTTTTCATCTAATAAGTATATGGGTAAGGAAAATAACATATTCACAAATAATTTAAGCTACAAGGTTAGATATTATATGGTCAAAGAAGAGCTAGACAGTACTAATGAACTCAGGTTATGAAGATCTGAGTTAAAATTTGATCTTAGACCCTTACTAACTGAGTGACCCTAGGTAAAATTCAGTTAAATTCAGTAAATATTTATTAAGCACCTGCTATATGCAAGGTACTATGCTAAGTTCTGAGGATAAAAATTAAATTCATAATACTACATATGTATATATGTGGGTGTGTGTATATATATGTGTGTGTGTATGTGTGTAGATAGATAGATAGATAGATAGATAGATAGATAGATAGATAGATAGTTCCTGCTCTAAAAGAGCTTATATTCTAATGGAGGAAGAGACAATATACAAAATGATACTGAAAAACAGGGGCATCTCTGTTTGCTGAAGTTTACTCAACAACAAAATGTGAATAATAAGAGCACCTACCTCCCAGGATGCCTATGAGGATCAAATGAAATTGTATTTATAAAGCACTTAGTATAGTACTGATGGGATGTTTGGGTGCATGTGCTTGGGCCCCAATTCTAAAATCACATTTCTCTTTAAAAATCACATTTCTCCCTAGCCTCAAAACACTATCTCAGGCAGTTTCTCCCCAGTCCAAGGAAACAGCCTGCCCACACAACAACCATCATTTCCATTCCTGATACTGCAGCCAGCTGTACCTGTAGAATTTATTAGTCTGAACCAGCTGCGTATTGAATCAACTGGCTGTGCACTGGGTCATGACAACATTTACTGCTTAGTGACCAATCATATGTATCCTACGTATACTCCCTTACATTTATCTTGTCTAACAAGACATTAACGAGAGCAGCCTGGGTATCTCTCAGTCATCCCTGACTGGTAGTTGACTTAGTGACATTTTAGGTCTAAAACCACACCTCCATGTAGCAACCCCTTGGGTTGATTACCAATGAACTCTGGGTAAAATACCTGCACAGTACATACCAAAAGTGCATGTTCCTTTAAAAACTAACCACTACTTAACCACTTCCTAATCCCACCCTGAATCACCTAGTCATTATACTTGGCACATGTTTTACTATCAAATATCCTATGTAAACTTTACTTGTACTCCTCTTAGGTTGCAGGTTCCCTAGAACTCTTGCCTGCTGAAAAGCATAACAAACTCTACCTTGACTTCAACAATGCTTGAGTCCGTGAATTCTTCTCCAGTTGGCCCACGTAAGGAATTCCAGTCTTGGAGCTCCTGTAATCCCTGCCCCCTTCCAGTCCTCATCAATACTTCCACACATTTGTAACATAATAAATGCTTGTTTCCTTGAGAAATTTTAAGTTCTTAAAGTAATTTCAGAGTTATAGGACCATAGATTTAAAGTTAAAAGCAATTTCAGAAGTTATCTAGTCTAAGTCTCATTTTAAAATAAGAAAATTGAAACCTAGTAATTTCACTTGCCCAACATCATATAGGTAGTACCTTTCAGGGGTAGGCTTTTAACCTATGCTTTGTCTCCAAAGTTAGGCCTCTTTCTATTGTACTACATTTCTGATCCCATCATTCTCTTGCTTAAAATCTTTAGAGGCTCCCCATTGCTTGCCAGACAGAAGGCAAAGAAACCTGAAGAAAGGATCTGTTATTTTTCATCTTTGTTTCCTTGAACAAAGAAAGTGCTTTTGATGTCTTATGTTGAATTTTATTGATCTTCAAGATCCCCCAACATAATTCTAATCTACCTTTCCAGGCTTATCATCATCATTCACCTCTTCTATTGTAATGCTAATGAGAGTTGCTTGGTTAGAGGAGGCTTGTTTTGTAGGAAGGCCCATAATTTTTGTTAATTTTCAATGAGTCACTGGGTCAGGGGGGTCATGTCCTAAGCTTCATATATTAGATAAGACTCTGGGCAGCAGTTAAGGAGTCTTGCTGGCTTTGAAAACACAGGTGTTGGTGCTTCTCTTTCTCTCTGGTAACTATATACTCCCTCCCAGCCTGATATCTTTCTTTCTCTTGACCTCATTAAAGGGGCCATGCCCTGGCTACCTCTTAAACAGGCCTATTCAATGAATGGGCATTGCCTCACCCTAAGTGAGTACCTGCACAGACTTTGGGCTAAAGGGCCCAAGGCCTCCAACTGCAGCCTGGGTCATCTCCAGTCATCCTGAGCAGTATCAGGTCACTGGATTCAGATGGTTCTGGAGGAGAAGTGAGTCTGATGACCTGCATAGCCCTCCCTCACTCAAAACAAAGTCAAGTGCAAGTCTTGTCATCGTTTCTCTGATGGCATGGTCTTCTTTGGCATTGAAGGACAAACGTAATTTATGTAATGGTCAGACAGTTCTGTCTGTTGATCTGAAATGTATGTATTGCTTATGGTGAAACAATTAGAAGCCCTGTCTGTTGGCCTTTATTTCTCTGCTTGCATTTTCTCTGTCCGTATATGTGATTAAAGTAGATTGTTGACCCCTCAAAAGTTTCTTTGCTTTTAAAAAAGCAGATCTAGGAAACTGTGCTAGCAGGCCATCCAGGATGTGTCAGGGTGCTTGCTGCTACATCTATTTTTACTTTATTCTATTTGGCAAGCTAGTAATTCTTGCCTTGCCCTCTTCCACTTGTACACATTTTCTCTTTACCATCAACAGCAATACTTGCCTGGCTTTGGCTGTGGAATATAATGTCCCTGCTTTTCTGCATCATTTTGTATATCATTTTCCTCCATTAGACTGCAAGTTCTTTTGGAGCAAGTACTCCATCTTTTTGTCTTATTTTTATCCCCAGAACTTAGCATAGTACCTTGCCCATAGCAAGGGCTTAACAAATATTTACTGAATTTAAATGAATTGTTCAATCCATTCATCATGCTTGAACCAGCTTCCTTTCATATATTCACCAGACAGAATTATCTCTTTCTTTTATATCTTAGATACACAAATTTTATTTAATAAAAACATTCTAGATAGTTTCAGTTACAAATGAACTTAAGCCCTCCTCTGATCACATTTTCTATGTCATTATCTTTGACCTCCTCTGTATACTTACTACATTTTACTTATATTACAATTATGTGAATATATTTAGAGTCAGGATACCAGCTTCCATCACTTACTTGTCTCTATCTGGGCAAGTCTTCTAACCTCTCTGAGACTCAGTTTCCTCATTTATGAAGTGGAGGTAATCATATCCAAATTATTTCCCTCACGTGGTCATTGTGATGAGAATATTATGTAAATCTTAAAACTATATGAAGTGATTCATCTCATTTTATGTCTGATCTTCCTGTTAGAGACTACAATTATGTTCTCCATGTTTCAGTATTCAAGGCTTAAAGTGGAGCTTGACATATAATTGGTCCTTAATAAATGTTTCCTTAATTTGAATCTTAATTAATTGGAGGGAATAACAAAGGGGTAAGGTTGACAATCCTCCAAAAAAAAAAAAAGAAAAGAAAAATAAAGCAAATATGATTTGAAAAAAAAAGACTTTTTTACTTATGATTTTGTTTTAGACTATATCAAAAAGCACTCCAAGATTTTAGGGTTTTTATTATAAAAGTAACAACAAGAAGATATTGAGATGTTTTGTTATTGTTGCTTTTTTTAAATTTATTTTTGCAATCAGTCAATTGTCTTCAAGTAGTGACTTAATTTTAGGAAAGACTAAGGAAGCCAATCATTTTTTTAATGTAGTATTTTGGGAATTACACATGTATATTGTTTTTTGCCTTGCTAATGAAGGGTCTGACAGCTTGTAAGCTAGAGGACAAAATTGGCCACAGGTTGCTTTTTTCTGAATACTCACAATCCTATGTTCAGTGGTCTCTATGTTTTTTTTACTTGCCCCCTTTGAGAAAGTCACCTGCTAGAAGACATAGCCAGTATAACTCCTTAACAAAAAAGTCATCAGTGGCACCTTACCTTGTCTTTCACTTCCATATCACCAAACCCAACAATCCCTTTGCCATTCATTACATTTGCTTTCAAGTCTGTCAGAATGCCCTCTTCACATTTCATAGCTTTCTAGTTTCTTGTCTGAATGCACTTCATCATTTTCAAATTTTCATTTTGGTGAATTCAATACTCAAATAACTATTACTTTGCAATGCACACACTGTAACCCCAATTTTCCATCCACTGGATTTTATTTTCATTTTGAGGAAAGTTGTGCTTCATTATAGTCCTATTCATGTGTGAGTTAGGTGGCTCACAGATTTGGTTGAGTCTCTTTTTCTTTGTTTGGGTGAGGGCAGAGGAAAGAAGTTTGGGGAGCTACATGCTGTACATTCCTTTTACTGGCATATTTGTTTTCTAATGTTACCATAGTGGAAATCCCATATTTGCAATTAAAAGGTTTTTTTTTACATTTTTTTAGGTTCACACTGCTGTTGCTGCCCCATATTTAGCCTCCTTACATAAGAAGATCTCAAATAAGGAGTACATTACTCATTTCCTAAGGAAAGACTGCTAAGGCCAGACTAGACATTTTACATTTGCCCTAAAGCAATCATTTCCTCTATAGCAGTATAAGGTATCTTCTACCTTCTGATGCCAACCCAATCCCCCAGCTGAAATATGGCGAATCTTCAGTGCAAAGAACAACCCTACCTTTGGCTTCAGGCCTCCCATTTACTGCTACGACAGTCCTTTGAGGGTAGAGATGAATATTCACATACCTGGTCATACTTTTCACATCCCAAAGACTCTGAACTCCTGAGGGTCATCACTCAACTCCCATTTCATGCCTCCTGCCACCTAATTCTTCCTTCACATACCCCTTAACTCTCAGACCCCAAAGGATCATCTTAACTCTACTCTGCCCTTCCACTGTGCCTTCTGAAATGCTTGTTTCCTAGGAAATGGTCTTCCCTTCATCTTAATTCCTTACCTTTACAACCCCTTCTGTCTAATAACTCTTACTGAAACCTGACTTCCCACTGATGACACAGCTTCTCTGTTCAGCCTTCCTAGTACTGGTCGTACCTTCACTCACTCTCCTCAACTTCTTGGTTGAAGTAGAAGAATTGGCATACTCCTTGCTCCCCATTGTCACTTTCAAGTTCTTCCTCTTCCCCCATCTCTTCCTTTGAGGTTTATATTATTCACATCTACCACCAACTGAAATCTTGGTAGCTATTGTCTACAGACTCTCAGGTTACTCCCTGTCCCCCCCTTTTTTTTACAATTTTTTTCCCTTCCTCAATTCTTGTCCTCAAACTAGGTGACTTCAGCATACATATTGTTTCTCCCTCAACATAACTACTCATTTCCTCAACCTACTCACCTCTTATGAGTTATTTCTTCATGTAACCTCAGGAACACACAAAGATTGTCATACCCATTGATCTTGCCATATCCTACAGAATTAAAAATTCTGAAATTTCCTTATGTGACCATAATCTGTTAATTGTTTACCTCTCCCTCTTCCTGTCCTCACATAATTCTACTCTTCATAGACACCATGACCTCCAATGTCTCATCCTTCAGTTCTCTTTTACGCTATCTCCCCGCACTAGTTACTTCTCCATGGCTTGACTCCTTAGTGAACCAATGCAGTTTTATACTGTGATCATCTCTTGAATTCCTTGTCCCATTAATATATGGCTAATTACGTCTAACTAAGCTTCAGCCTTGTATCCCTTCCACTATGCATCACCTTCACTCATATACATGTATTGTTAATGAAGATGGAGGAAATCATGCTACTATTTATCTGGCTCTGCTATAACTTTGTGTTACCTACCTCAACTGAGGCTTCCCTGCTGCAAGGCAATCCTGACTTACCTCTTATCAACTTGCCATTTCACCCTCCACACTGATTCTTGCAAACTTTTTCATCTCTCCTCAAACTTCAATGGTTTCCCCTCCCACAGCTGAAAACCTTGTCATATTTTACAGACAAATATGAGATGATTCATTGTAAAAACTCCCTTTTTTAATATTTCCCATTTATCACTCAGGTACCTTCTACCACTTTCTTTTTCTTTACCTCTGTCCCACATAGTAAAGTGACCATGCTCCTTACTAAAGCTATCCCCTCTACTTGTTCAAGAGATACATTTCAATACTATCTCCTCCAACAGATTGCCTGTTCGGTCCCCTCCATTTTTTCACGTATTTTCAATCTATTTCCTCCTGCCTACAAATACTCGCATGTGTTCCTGATCTTGAATCAAACAGTAATAATTTTTTTTTTAAATAGACCCCTGATCCTTCTAACCCTGCTGTCATCTTGTATGTCTTCTGCCTTTTGTAACTAAATTCCTTAGAAAGGGTATGTACAATAAGTACCTCCATTTTTTCTTCTCTGTTTTTCCTTAACCTCTTATAACTGTTCTTCAACCTTATCATTACACTGAAACTGCCCTCTCCAAAGATACTAATGATTTATTAATTGCCAAATTCAATATTTTCTCAATTTTCATTCTCTTGACTTCTCTGTGTCTTGTGACATGATTGATCACTGGCTCTTCCTTGATACTCTCTTCTCTCTAGACATTTGGGACACCACTGTTTCATTTTCTTCTTAGCTATCTGTTGACTCCTTCTCTAGATTCTCCTCCAGATAAACTTCCTCTAATCATGGGTATCATCCCTCATGATTTTGTCTTGGACTCTCTTCTCTTCTCCATCTGTACTCCTTTATTTGGTGAGCTCCTTAGTTCCCATAGATTTAATTACTATCTATGCTGTTTAGTCTGATATCTCTGATGAACTTCAATCTTACATATGTAACTCCCTTTCAGACATCTCAAACTGGATGTCCAGTAGATATCTGACACTCAATATACCCAAAATAGACATATTTCACATTAAACTCTCGCATTCTTCCCTACCTTCCCTGTTACTAGAGAAGGCAACAGTATCCTCCTAGTCCATTAAGCTCACAACTTAGAAGTCATCTTAAATCCCTCACTATCTTACCCCTCAAATCCAAATTGTCACCAAGACCTATTTATTTCACCCTTACAATATCTCTTAAATACTCTTCTTTATCCCCTTTGACATTGTCACCACCCTAGTGCAAGACCTTATCTCCTTCCACCTGGATTATTGCAATAGCCTGCTGGTGTGTCTACCTGCTTCTAGTCTCTCCCTATTCCAAACCATCCTCCATTTAACAATTAAGGTGATTTTCCTGAAACACAGGTATATTTGGAAGACACCTTACCCTACTGTCACTCAATAAATTTCATTGGCTTCTTATTGTCTGCAGGAGCAAACACATAATGCTTTGTTTAGTATTCAAAGTCCTTCATAAACTTGTGCGTTTTTACCTTTCCAATCTTTTTACACCTTACTCCCCAACACATAATCTTCCATCTAGTGAACATTGGTCTTATGGCTATTCCACTAACAAGACTTTTCATGTTTTTTCTCAGAGCATTCTTTCTGACCATCCTCTATGACTAAAAGAGTCTCCCTCTTCCAGCATATATTTGTAGAATGTTTTAGATGGAATTGAACTTTGAATATGAGGGTCAGAGGTAGATGGGATGTTAAAATAACAGATATGGAGACACACAGATGTACCTCAGATGAGTCTATCTGTATCTACCTGACAAGACATAATTGAAAATACACTATAGGAGGATTTGAGGTACTTTTAAGTAAACAATGAATAAAATACAATAGTCAGAGTAAAACTCGAGGTTTCAGGTGACACTCCTCCTGAATTTTCAGGTGCATCAAGTAAAGATAAGAGAGAGACAAACTAAGCATGACAATGTAAAGAAGTAATTTCGGGCTCCTAGACCTTAAGATGGTTTGATGGAATGAAAGCCATGTTTGGAATATGTCTGCCGAAGGAAATTTTTTTATTTAAAAGATGATGGATAAGAATATATATTTAAAGCAAAAAAAAAAAATAGTTATGTGCAAAATCCCAGGGACAAGAAGCTAAACATAGTAGGAAAAAATTAAATAATTGAAAGAAAATCAACATAAGTTCAAAGAAGAAAGAAAGAAAGAAATGACATCATTATCAGAATATATTACAGACCATCTGGGCAGTAAGAAGAAACAGACATAGAAAATGTCATGCAGATCATAAGCCTGGCATGAAGGTATCCTACAGTAGTGATTTGGCAGGATTCATTTATCTGAACCCCTGCAAAATTCTCTTATTGATAAAAAAATAGAGTAGCCCCTTCATTTTTGACTCATTTTAAAGGTAATCTCATTGCCAAACTGTGGGAGAACTAAAAAAAGAAGCATTTCCTTTTGGACTGGATTTTCAGTGATAATCAACTAGTTACTGTACCATCATAAGATGTGTGATAAAGACAGAATAACTAGGCAATATCTGAAGTTTGTCATAGATTTCCAAAGATCACATTTCAAATGTTCGGAGAAAAGTAGGTTAAGATCTATTATTTCAAAAATCTAAAGGAAATTTCAGCATAGGAGCTATGGGAAGTTTCTAAGAGCATAATTCTGGGAAAAAAATGAACAAAGAGTACATAATGTAGTATGAGCAAACCCTGCTGTAAAATGTGATAGAATCTCACTGTGACAACTTGTGATTAGTCACCTGAAGTGAAGATCTAGAAGGTGGTCATTCAAGCTAACACTTAGTAAAACACCAATTGTATGCTCACTGTCACCATACTTTTTATTGTGCCTGAAAAAAACAACACCGATGACAACAGCACTGAAACTTCAGCAGCAGTAGTAGCAGCTACAACATATTTCTCTATAAAACTAATTGCATTTTGCAAAACTTCAGACGTTTGTTTTTGTAAAGGAAAATCTCAGAAGTCGTTGTTGTTGAGGTATTTTTTTCAGTTGTATTCCATTCTTTGTGAACCCATTTAAGGTTTTCTTGGCAAAGATGCTGGAGATTTGATATTTCCTGCTCCAGCTAATTTTACAGATGAGAGACAAATAACTTGCCCAGGGTCACACAGCTAATAAATGTCTGAGGCTAGATTTGAATTCAGGAAGAGGAGTCTTCCTAACTCCATATTCAGCACTCTATCTACTACTCCACTTAGATGCCCCATCAGAGATCATAGTTGACAAAATCCTATGAGCTTTCTTTGGGAAAAGCAAACAATTTGTTTGACAAGGACCTAATTACTTGTCTTGGTGGTGGTGGTGAATATGTATGTTCATATTCTGAGTTAAGTTACTGTAAAGAATTCCTGTATACTGGCTATAGCTGCTATGAATTTGTCAATTCTCAGGTGTGAATTAGTAATAGGATTCACAAAGGGGGTTACAAAGTGGTAAACTCATCAGAGTTGTTCTGCAGATCACGTTTGCAGAGAAATTTGCACAAAATCCTGCACTGTGCTCAGATACAAGTTTAAACTACGTGACGACTGACATTCCTTCCATCTATCAGGGTTTTTGACTGTTTGTGTGTGTGTGCATGTAGCTTGGAAATTAGAGCACTCAGAGAATGTTACAAGTGGGAGGAAACTTTGAACATCAAGAGTTAGAGAAGATCTTTAAATACAGATGATCAGGTGTTAGAGCTGGAAGGAAGCTTACCCCTTGGGAAAGGAACTCAGAACCCAAAGTCTTTATGGTGATCATCATCCATGTCATACTTACTGTCCTGGGCTCTCTTCTGGCCCTTCTCTTTTTTTCTCTATATTCCCTAACTTAATATTCTGATGGATTCAGTTAAAATATTCATGTTACTTACTCTCAGACTGATGGATCTACTCATAGTATTAAAAAAAAAATAGATTACATTTTGTGTTTAAACCACATAGATATTCCTAATATGTCTTGTCATTATAACAAAGGACTTATAAAAGGAGAAAAAAAGAATGAATATGGAAAAAAATGTCATTAGAACTTAGCAGTATGTTGGAAATAATGACGCTATATCTCATTTCCCAAGCCCTTGGACCTCCCTCTCCCTCTTCAAAAGAATAGGTGAAAATATCTTTTCATATTATATTTTCTGAGTTCAAGTTCGTTCATAACTTTTCAACATCCAATTAAATTATTTTCTGGGTTGTTTTTTTTCTGTTTATATATTTGTAGTGATTGTGCCCCCCAAACCCCAACTTGGCTTATATCACCTTGTATCTGTTCATACATTTACATGTTTGTCTGCATTCATGATATTCATAATTACAGAAATATGTCATTAAATCCAACTACCATAATTTGCTTAGCTTTTCTCCAACTGACAGGCATCTACTTTATTTTAAGATTTTTTGCTACCAAAAAAAGTGGTATGTTAAATATCCTGTTGTATATGGAATCTTTCTGTCAATCACATTCTTGGGTTACATGTTCATTAATAGAACTTCTGAGTCAAAAGGTATAAACATTTCATCCACTTGATGCATAATTCAAAATTTACTCCTCAGTTTTTATCTGAGCTGCAAGCTGACATCACAAAGAACCTACTAGGGATTTCAAACTAGAGATCTCATTAACATCTCAAATTCAACATGTCCAATCTAGTATTCACAATCTTTCCCTCCAAAAATACCTATTCTCATGTAAGGGAATTGCCAACCCCCAGCCTCTTGGACGGTATTCACTGGTCACGACTCAGGTAAACTGAGGGGAGACTGGTAAGGCATGAACAAGATGGCGCTGGGAGGAAGAGTTCTGCCCCTGTTTTGCTCAAGGCTATTTTCCCAGGCTTTTCAGAGAAGCCCAAAAATGTTTTTCTTTCTAGGGGCTTTCCCGGTCAAAGGTATATTACTTCCTTATAAGGGCAAACTAATTGGTGATAGGTTCACTTAGAGCACTGGTGTCAGAGAAGAGATAAAAGCACCGCTCACTGCTTGAATAAATGGAGTTCATACTATCTTGTCTCCCGCCTCAGTCATTGCTTACAGCTAAACTCCCCCACGGCCTACAGGCCTCAGCTGGTCAGATAAGCCTGTGGGCCCGGAGAGATCAGGCCCAAACTCCTGGGGTCCCTAACATTCTCAACTTCCTTATTTCCTTTGAGGATGTTTACATCCTTCCAGTCACCCAGGTATAAAAGCTTGGAGTCACACTTGACTTTTCATTCTCATTCCACGTTTCTAGTGTCTGACTCATGTTTGTTTGTTTTTTTTCCCTTTCTTATTCTCTTTTTTCATCTCTTGTTCTTTTTCTCTTTCCTTCCTTAATTCTTTCTCTCTCTGCCTCTGTCTCTCTCTCTGTCTCTCTCTCTCTCTCTCTCACACACACACACACAAACACAATCACAAACATGCACACATGAGAAGTCAATACCTATTTAAGCATCAAAACTATGTGCCATGCCAGACATTGCTAAGAACTTTACATTTGTTCTTCGCAACAATAACCTGTGAAGTATGTGCTATTGTTATTCGTATTTATGCTTAAGAAAACTTGGTCATACAGAGGTTTAGTAACTTATCCAACTAGTAAATATATGAGGCAGGATTTGAACTCAGGTCTTCTTGTCTCTGGACCCAGTACTCTATCCACTGTGTAAGGTAGCTATAGCAACTGTCTGACTGCTCTTAAAGAAAGTTTTTGTTCAAAATTTGTGTTTGTCATTCCCTAGATGAATGGTAGTGGTCAAGTCACTTAACCTCCTGTATCCTAAGTCCATCATATGTAAAGTGTCTGAAGCTCAGGCCTTGAACTCAGGTATTCATAACTCCAGGTCTAATGTTTTATCTGCTACACAAGTTTCCTTCTCTCTCTTTCTCTCTCTCTCTCTCTCTCTCTCTCTCTCTCTCTCTCTCTCTCTTTCTCTTTCTCCCTCCTTCTCTCCCCCCCCCATCTGTCAGAGAAAGAGAGAGAGAAAGAGAGAGGAATGCAAGGCAATTGGAGTTAAGTGACTTGCCCAAGGTCACACGGTTAGTGTCAGAGGTCAAATTTGAACTCAGGTCCTTCTGACTCCAGGGCTGGTGCTGTTCACTACATCAACTAACTGCTTGACCTTCACTCTTTTTATGCAGCATCCAGCCTACTACAGGCCATATAATCTCTTGCGTGGACTATTTTAATAGGTTTCTATTTTGTCTCACTCTTCCAAGTATCTCCTCTCTCCAATCCATTCCCCCCATAGAACCAAAAGGATTCTCTTAAAGCACTGGTCTGCCAAATATCATATCTCCCTCAATATCAATAAACTCTTATAGTTCCTTATTACTTCTAGGATAGAACATAAACTCCTCTGTTTGGCATATAAAACTTTTTATAACCCTGAAACCTTCCTACTTTTCCAATTTCACATATTATTCCACTTAATGAACTCTACATTTCAGCTATATAGCCCTGCTAGCTGTTCAATATTCCTGAATGTCCCCTTTTCTTCTTTTAATATTTATTTTTATAGCATTCATTAAAAAAAGCGAGTTCCAGATTCTTTCCCTCTCTCCTGTTCCTCTCCCACTCTCTGAAAAGATAAGATTCTTGTTGCTATTTGTCCTTAAGAGGACCATGACATCAGAGATGTGATGCCATAACATGCGAGTGAATTAGACTGGCAGAGCTGTGCAAAGTCACCAGCCTCACTTTCTCCTCTGGAGCGATCTGGGTCCAGCAGCCAGATATAGATCAGCATGACTAGACATGGCCCAGGATGCAGTGGGAGACCTTGGCCTTTTGAAACTAAGGTCTTTAACAATATCCACACAGTGATTAAGGCTTAATAAGAATTGAGGCAGAGGATAGCCTCTTCACCTAGTCAAAAATTAAGAATAAATAATTTTTAGAAATTGATCTGAGAAGGGAAGACCTTCAGAGTTTCTGGCCCAAATAGAAACAATTGCTATTTACATTGATTATGAGCTAATCAGGGCCCCCAAAAAATGATCAAGTGAGGCTTGGAGATGGCTCCAGGGAAAGCTGGTGAATTTGGTGAATTTGCACAGCCCTCCCTCACTTAAATCCAATTCACCTGCATATCAAGACATCACCTCCCTTATGTCATGGTTTTCTGAAGGAAGGAAGGACAAACTGCAATTATCCCCTTACCTGTGGTTTTCTGCCCAAAGAGAATGTAAATTTTAATCTCTGAAGCTTTTCTTTTTCCTTAAAGAGTAGCCTTAACCCCAGATCACTCTGGTTTTCATTGATTGATCAACAGTAGTAAAAGATAAGAAATATGATATCAACATACATGTGAAGTCATACAAAACATATTCCCATATTAGTCATGCTAAAACAAAAACAAAAGAAAATAAATAGTAATGGAAAAGTGCATTTTAATCTGTACTCAGAGTTTAGAAAGCATTTTTTTTTAACATGAATCCTTTGGAATTGTCTTGGGTTATTGTATTGATCAGAATAGCCGAGTCTTTCACCATTGATCATCATTACAACCTTATAGTTACTGTGTAGTTACAATAATCTCCTCGTTCTGTTCACTTCACTCTGCATCAAGTCATATAGGTCTTCCCATGTATTTCTGCAACCTTCCTCCTTGTCATTTCTTATGGCATGAAAATTGACTCCTCCATTTTCAGACTCTCAGTCTTTGGACCCATTGTCCCCTATGCCTAGAATGCACTTCCTTCTTACCCCTGTCATTGGAATTCCTGATTTCTTTTAAAACAAACTTCAAGGGCTACCTACATGAATTCTTTCTTGATCCCCCTATTGTCCTTTCTTCCCAAACTACCTTGTATTCATTGTGTATATATTGTCCATGTAAATGTTTTCCTACCTGCTAGAATATAAGCTCTCTTTGGGGAAAGACTGTTATTTTTGCCTTTATATCCTGAGCACTATTTCTAGTGTCAGGCACAAAGTATCAGTTTAATGAATTCATATTGATTGATTAATAGACATTTAGATTATAAGTCATCTTAGAATAGTCAATAGTTAACAAATATTTATTAAGCACCTACTATATGTCAGGAGAGGTATTAAGCACTGAGGATATAAAGGAAAATGATAATCCCAGTTCTCAAGAATTTCACACTCTAATCAGGTAGACCATGTTAATAACTATGTACAATCAAGCTACAATCAAGATAAATTGGAAAAAATCAGCATAGGGAAGGCACCTGGATTTTCATGAGATCTAGACAGACTTCCTACACAAGATAGGATTTAGATGGGGCCTGAAGGAAGCGAGGGAATCTCGGGGGTAGAGATGACGAGGGAGAAAATTCCAGTCTTGGGTCATAGAGAATCTGCTTGTAATTAGAGTGTCTTTTGTAAGAAACAACAGTGAGGTCAACATCACTGGCTCATAAAGTATGTAATGAGATAAAAGGTATAAGAAGTGCAACAAAGTAGGAAGAGGCCAGGCTATGGAGAAATTTAAAAGTCAAACAGAAAGTTTTATATTTGATCCCGGTGGTGATAGGGAGCTATTGGAGTTCGCTGAGTAGTAGGTATGACATCATTAGACTTCTGATTTCAGAAAATAACTTTGACAGAACATCAGAGATTAGAGACATTTTATAAAATAGGATGGCAGAATACAGAATATAGTGTTAGAAATGAAAGGGATATTAGCATACACAGTATTAGAGTGGGGAAGGAGATTTAATTAGAGAAAATTCTCAGGGGAATGGTCATTAGAATTAACAAACATTGATTAAGCCCCTACTATATGCCAGGCACTGTGCTAAGTGGTGGGGATACCAAAAGGCAAATCCCTACCCTCAAAAAAACTTACAATCTAATGGGGGAAACAAAAAACAAGTTCAGTCATATAAAGAAAAGTAGGAAATAATTAATAGAGTGAAGGCAATGGAATTTAAGGCTGAGTAATGTACAATATCAGAAATGAAAGTTACTTTTGAACAAAAAATGTCTAAGACAGAAAGGACCTTAAACAAAAATGTGAGAGCAAATACATGGAATTGTAGCAAATAAAGGAAGTATTCTTACTTTCTCCTTTAGCATATGAGGAACGTGAATAAGAGACGGAGAATTTTAGAGACAGTAGGAGTTAACTGACTTGTCCATAGTGACATTGTAAAATATGGAAGAAAATTCAAGCCTCTTGCCTATTGACCCTCTATACTTTGTATCACAGTCCCTTACCTTCCCCAGCCTCTGAAATTTTTTTTTTCAACATGAAAAAACATGGGGCAAATGCCTGTGTTGCATATATGCGTTAGTTTCATGCCACGTAGGCATTGTCTTCAGCCACCCTGGTTTATATTTCCTTGGATTTTGCTCATAGCTGAAAAGACAACAGGTTTTCATTGATTTCAGGGAATGTTCCTAGAAATGAGCTATTAGGGTGACAACTCGTCGTGCTTGTTTCCAGACAAGTAGAGTAGCTTCTTTGCTTGAGTTTTAAGTGTGAAATATATGCCTAAATAAATGGGAGGGTTCAAGGAAGCAACTACTTAGTAAGCAAACAGTGATCCAACCTTAACTAGATTTCCAGAAAGCTACCGTAAACACTGGGAAAGAGACAGCTTAGTAGCTAGGATGTTTTTGCTTTAAGGAACCAAATGGAGACAAGTAATTTACAAAACATCTTAACTTTAAGGAGTGCAAAGATTCTCAGTATAAAGCCTTGTGTTGGTTTAAAAGCTCTGCTAGTCAATGAATTTAGCCTGGGGTGAATGATAACCTGAATATTTCACATTGTAAGAGTAGGAAGACTACCTGTTGAAGCCAAGCCCACTCATGAATTCATTTAATATTTTTCATCTTCATAGACTGATTGTTTCAGAGAAGATTCAAATCATAAAGAAGAAAACACACAGCCAGATGTGGCTTAAAAAAGGGGGTGACATAGGGTTAGAGATATGGGATAGCTCTTCACCCAGAAAACAAACATGTCAATATTTATCTCCTGGAACCCCCAACACACCTAGTATGTTCTAGTTACTGTGACAAGCTGAAGATCTTCCCAAAAGAAAAAATGTACTCCATGTAGGAGATAGATCACTTATGAGATAGCTACATATTTCATGCACACAAAACAAATGTACCAAGATACAAATGTATTACATTGATGAAGATTTAAATCTGATACCACAAACAGTAACAGCTCTTACACTCACTCAGGGTGTTGATGTTAATTTCACTGTCTCTGTCACCTACTTTTGCATTATCCAAACAATTCCATCATGGCCCATATTTTCCACCAAAAAGGCCAGGGTTCACTTTCATTAATACTTCATGGTTTTCTTCTGTGAAAAGAGGCAGACAAAGAAGCTTCCTTCTCCTGCCAGTAAGTACTAATTGCAGGACTTGAGAGTTCTACACCTTGGGACCAAGTCAAGATAATGGAGTAAAAGCAGGAACTTATTTGAGCTCTCCCCCCAAACCCTTCCAAATATCTGTAAAAAATGACCCTAAACAAATTCTAGAACTACAGAATCCACAATGTGACAAACTAAAATCAATCTCCAGGCCAAGACAACCTGGAAGGACAACACCCCAGGCTGGGAACTGAGCGCAATCTGATATGGGCTGCCCCGGAACAAACAGGACTGGCACAGGCCTCAGGGGACTGAATCACTGGCAGCCTTGTCAGTTTTCAGACTTAACCTGCAAACACCAAAGACAGCATGGAAAGTCAGTGGGAAAACTCTGTTGGACCTGGGTCAGGGAGGGGTATGGTCTAGCCCCAGCCCCAAGGCACGGGATGTGGTAGCAGCAACAGTGATGGCTACTTCTACAGCTTTGGGCCTGTAGAAGGTGGGAGACTGAGTGACTGATGCAAAATCCCTGAAGCCTGAGAAAGTACACACACACCCACACCAATCCCCACTGGAAGCAGAATTCTACCTTGACAAAGAGTTAAAAGTCACGTATTTGACTGGGAAGATGAGCAGACAGTATAAAAAACTCAGACTACAGAATCATACTTTGTTGACAAAGAAGATCTAAACATACAACCAGAAGAAGACAACACAGTAAAAGCTCCCACATCAAAAACCTCCAAGAAAAATATGAATTGGTCACAAGAAATGGAAGAGCTCAAGAAGGATTTTGAAAGCCAAGTAAGAGAAGTAGGGGAAAAATTGGGAAGAGAAATGAGAGTGAAGCAAGAAAACCATGAGAAACAAGTCAATAGCTTGCTAAAGGAGAACCCCTAAAAAACTGAAAAAAATAACACCTTAAAAACATAGACTAACCCAAATGGCAAAAGAAACCCAAAAAGCCAATGAGGAGAAGAATGCCTTCAAAAGAGGAATTGGCCAAGTGGAAAAAAGAGGTCCAAAAGCTCACCGAAGAAAATAATTCTTTAAAGATTAGAATGGAGCAAATGGAGGATAATGTCTTTATGAGAAATCAGGAAATTATAAAACAGAACCAAAGAATGAAAAAAAATAGAAGAAAACATGAAATATCTCATTGGAGAAACCACTGACATGGAAAATAGATCCAGAAGAGATAATTTAATAATTCCTGGATTACCTGAATGCCATGATTAATAAAAGAGGCTAAACATCATCTTTCAAGAAATTCTCAAGGAAAACTGTCCTGATATTCTAGAACCAGAGGGTAAAATAGAAAGGAAAAGAATCAACCAATCACCTCTGGAAAGAGATCCCAAAAGGAAAATTCCCAGGAATATTGTAGCCAAATTCTAGAGTTCCCAGGTCAAGGAGAAAATATTGCAAGCAGTCAGAAAGAAAAAATTTGAGTATTGTGGGCATACAGTCAGGATAATACAAGATCTAGCAGCTTCTAAATTAAGGGACAAAAAGGGCTCGGAATATGATATTCCAGAGGTCAGAGGAGCTAGGATTAAAACCAAGAAGCAACTATACAGCAAAAATGAGTAAAAGGAATATAATAGGAGAGGGAGAAAGGGACTGAGGGAATGGAGGAAATTATCTCACATAAAAGAGGCAAGAAAAAGTTTTCTTAATGGAGGGCAATGGGGAAAAATGAGAGGGAATGCATGAACTTTACTCTCATTGGACTTAATCTGAAGACGAAAAAAACATATACAATCAACTGGGTATCTTACCCTACAGAAAAGTAATGGGGAAGAGGGTAAGCGGGGAGAATGAGAGAAGGGAGGGTAGATTGGGGTAGTCACAAGTGAACACTTGAAAATGGATGGGCAAAGGAGAAAATAGAATAAGTGGGGAGTAGGAAAGGATGGAGGAAAATATAGTTAATCTTTCACAGCATGATTATTATGGGAGTGATTTGCAAAACTACTCATGTTTAACCTATGTTGAATTGCTTGAATTCTCAATGAGGGTGGGTGGGGAGGGAAGAAGGGAGACAATTCGGAACTTGAAGTTTTAAAAACAAATGTTAAAGAAAATGTTTATACTTGCAACTTGTACATCAGATGGACAGGCAATGGGGTATAGAAATCTGTCTTGTTCTACAAAAAAATAAGGGGGAAGAGGATGCAGGAGGATGATAGAAAGTAGGGCAGACAGCAGGAAGGAGTAATCAGAATGCACGCCATCTTGGGGTGGGGAAGAATTAATGGGGAGAAATTTGGAACTCAAAATCTTGTAGAATTTAATGTTGAAAACTAAAAATTATTTATTGAAAACATAAAAAATTCCACACCTCTTAGATCCATGAGGTTGCCTCTATGGGAGGAGATGATCATCTCAGGAAAATTGTTTTGTCTTTTATACTAGAGGAAAGAAACATAAGCCAAAAAGTCAGCCACGGCTTCAAGGCTTAGACTTAGGTTCACCTAGAAAGTTCACGTATGAGTAGTTGCTATAACTTTTTATTGCCAGAAATGGGAGGGATCTCTCCCCACTGATAGAGAGGGGGCAACAGTAGAAGTTAATTGTGCTTTTAAAATTCAATAAGAATTTTTTTTTTTACTTGGCTCAGTCAACAACCCTATTTGACAAAGGGTCCCATTGTTGGGATCACAATACCAAGGGAGTGCTACATCTTTGAAAAGCACTAAATATTTAAACCCAGAGCCCCATATGTGATCCATCTGAAGCATCTATGGTTTCCACCGATTAGGCGGCTCTGTTGTGAGCTTCTATTCTGCACACACACATACAGACTGTGCACATATTATAAAGCGTGTATATATGTGTGTGGATATATATGCACATGTACATATATAAAACAAGGTAACATATTACAAAGTAATTTATATATGTTATAAAGTAATTTTACGTTAGTTTATACATATATGTATAATGAAGAGAGAGCAAAGTGGACAAAGTAATTTTTTGGCATTAGCAACTCAGGGAGCAGAAAGGTTTTATAACAGAAGTGAAATGAATTTTAAATATCACAACAATATCTTAATAAAGCATGACTATATATTCTCTTGCCTTGGCCATTATTGTCACTGAAGTCAGATAAGAGATGCCCATTATGAGAAAAAGATACCTGTCAGTATTTCACATCATCGTGGTGTTTAAATGACATTGGGCTTTTAAAGGTTGGCTCTGAAAAAATCCAACTAAGTAGGAAAATCCAAACCAAACACGAAAAATTTGAGCCCCAATGCTACACTATGTTCAGAGAAGTCATCGTTAAAATTTTTACCACCAGAATATAGATATTTTTTCTCTTTTTTTTGGCATGAGATGGAAAATACCCAGGAATTGAATTTAATTGCAATTCAGTTCTAGAAACTGAACTATATCTGAGCAAGAAAGACATCTATTTTTTATACCACCAGGTCAAAGATGTATGATCTTGTCAGAGTAAGGTAACCCAGTTATGGAGATTTCCTCCATCAATATAGCTTGAAAACCTTCCATGAGTCACATACAGCTCTATCTATCTCATAGCATTGCTTTATAACTGTGATACATGCAAACTATTTATAAATTGTAAAATCTAATGTAAATCTAGATTACTATTAACATTATCATATATTAATAGCTGGAGAACCATATTGTCCTTGTCATCACCATCAACCTTATCGTTATTTTATTTTGAGTTGAATTTTAAACTATATGTTTTCCAGTCATATTTAGAAAGTGCCTAGTTCAATTGCTCTGTGGCTCAGTGGATAGAGTGCTGGGCCTGGAGTCAGTAAAACTCCTCTTTCTGAGTTCAAATGAGGCCTCTTACATTCACTCTCTGTGCGATCCAGGGCAAGACATTTAACCCCATTTGTTTCAGTTTTCTCCTCTCTAAAATGAGCTGGAGAAGAAAATGGCAGACCACTCCAGCACCTTTGCTAAGGACTAAGGAAACTTTAAACGAGGCCATGAAGAGTCAGACATAAATAACTGAACAATAACCGTTTAAATTAAATAATGATGATGATGATGATGATGACAAAACAAGTGATTCAGAGTTTCAGCTTCATCTAGACTAGAAAGAACTTATGTAACTTATATACACGCACATCCCCCCAATCATTCTAATATTTGTCCCTCTGCCATTCTCATTCTCTAGCCACTAATGTATGTCAAAGAAATTTGAGGATGCTAAACAGATATTTTTCTTTTATAAAGAGCATTTCCATCTGAAGTTCAATATAATGTAAAGAGTTGGAAATGTGACTCTTCCAACTACCACTCAAACAAGGTCACATCTGAAGGGCAAATTGATCAGTTACCTAACAATGAGGAACCTCATCATTGAGTTTGCCCTTGTATTTTGAGAGGGACTTCTCCCATAAACCATTCTTCTTCTATTGTCATTTTCATAAAAGAACATATTTACATTTTGGGCCTTGGTTTAATTTGTCCCTAATACATTATTTATATCAATGACTGGATTGTATGACTGAAAAGACACAGACTAATAATGGGGGTGAATCCTAAACAACTATAGAGCTCTAGAGATAAATGCAGCCTTACATGAGATGCAGCCCAACTTCTTTACCATTATGAGGAAACTGATGACAGCGAGATGGACAATCTCTTCTAACTCAACATTTATAGACTCCACAATTCAGTTTGAATGGGACAATTCAATTCTATGAGATTTGCCTGCAAAGCAGATAGTTCAGCTCATGAAGGGTGGTGAATGTGAACATGAAACTAAGGAGTTTGAGATTTAATAGTTAAATAATGGAGAGCTGTTGTAGATAGTTGAAGACAGTCAGTGCCACGACTCAAGATGTAATTTAAGAATATAAACCAAGTTACTGATGTAGGTTAGATGGTGTGGGAGTATGTGGAGAGTGGTATTAGCTAGAGAACTAGTATTTTAGTCTAGGCTGGGGGCAATGAGGGCTTCATCAAGGGCAGTGGAAGTAGGATCTGAGAGAAGGGATTGCATTTGAGATACATCAACATACACTACAACCTTCAAAATCCTTCCTTGACTTTGTGTTTACTTGATTAAAAACATGAAATGCAATTTTCAAAAATCTTTCCCTGAGACTTCATATAGCATCTCAATTTATAATTGTTAACTTTACTGACTTCCAGGACCGTTAGGAAGAAGATACTTTGCAAACTGCACAATACTACATACGCATAAATAGTCAACACCATCGAATTCTTTTTATAGTTTTCAATGGAGTTCAGATAGAAATAGCCTGAAACTAGTTGTCGCCCTGCAGTTAGGTTTTCAGTCTCCAGACTTTTTGACCTTCTCCCCAGATCCTACTTCTCCTGGAGTTCTTTCCCCCTGTGGCCCTTTCTTTTCATTAAGGAATCCTTGTTCTTAACCACCCTGTCATAAGAGGTCTAGTCTATGCATCCTTCAGTCCTAATTCTTCTTTCTGTTCTACCTACTCCAGAAATCTTATCTCTACCCTTCATACACACACACACATATGTATATATTTTTCCAAATCTCTTTTATATGTGGTCTTCCCTAAAAATTTCAAAAGATCCTTGAGGGTTGGGACTGTCTCATTTGCTTATATTTACATTTCAAGCTCTTGGTACAATTCCCAGCACACAGAAAGCACTTAATAAATATTAAATTTCTATCTCTTTACCAATCATTTGAATTTATTTCCTTTGTACTTGTGCACACTTAAATAAAATAACCCCTTTTGGTACTATAACTGATTAAATAAAATATATGTTCACATGATTATTTGTTATTATTAACTCCTATAAAACATATGTGTGCACATATTTTTCATGGATATGAATTACTTCCTTTCTTTTTCATTATAGCCTGCCTGACACATGGTAAGTGCTTTAATACATGTCTATTGATTGGTTGATTTTTATTATCTGCATTGGTATATTATTCATTATAGTGCAAGTTTCTTGTGGACCAAACTTTAGACTTTCCATTTCCTTCAGTGTTTGGCACAGAGATTTCCACAGAGTGGATATGTAGTAAACGCTTGCTGTATTTGAATCTGCCCAGTCTATTTCTTAGTGGCAAGAGAAAACTGCTGCTTGCATCTCTAAAACATCAAGTGCTTCCCATTGCAGTAAGAACTGCTGCTCAGGTTCTCAGTCCAATCTAATTCACTATGAAGGATAAACCAGATTATTTTCAACAAATTAACTTAATCGTTAACGCAATAGCAAAAGGAAGGAAGTCTCCCTATCTCAACGTTCCCCTGGCAATGGTACTAAAAGTCTTTTAGGGACCATGTAAGAATTCGAGTGCAGATTATGTTTCGACAGAATGCTGGGTTTACTGTATTCCCTAATTACAATGGTAATTTCACCCACTGTATTATCTTCCTTTGTGTCTCTTAAAATAACTATATGCTTTCAGGTTGTACACAATCAGATATTCTTCATTCATAACACATTAGGAGAAACAATGGTGTCAACAATACTAAATAACTAGCGAAATTAATTCCCTTTTCAAGCTGTTCATTTGAAAATGACACATGACATAGACATAAGTCCATGTGAGTCATGTCATTGTCTTTTATTCTGAAGAAACTTACTGACAGAAGGCTCTCTGAGATGCCATCTAAGCTAGTTAAGTTGTTTATAGTTTTAGGGATTTTTTTTGTTGTCCTGCATTCCATCAATACAAACAAATGAACATTTTCATATATAAAGAAGAATGGAAAATAAAGGTTGCAATTAAAACTACATATCAGTAGAGTATGTCTTGCTTATTATAATTTATTATAAATTCTACATAGTAGTTTCAAAGCTGTTTTGATTCTCCATATCTTCCTTTCTCCTTCGTTCTGTTCTCCCCTGCTCATTTTAAATGCTTCATTAGTCATTTTTCTTTGGTTCCTTTTCTTTTTTACATCAATATCATTTACCCCTTACACTTCCACTGAAACAAATAAATAAAATCAAAAACAAAACAAAAAAATCTAACAAATATATATTTTTAAACACACATCTATATACTGTATCAAAAATACTTCTCAATTTGTAGGTATAGTCTACTCCTCTATTGAGAGATGGGAAGCATGATTCATTACTAGTCATCATGAAAGGGGATTATTTCATTCTCCATGCTTGTTATTTCCAGTACCTAGCAAAGTATCTGTCACATAGGAAGCATTTTAAAAACACTTGTTGATTGACCAAATGAGCGTTTGACCCTCTGGATTTGTGGTTGGTCATTGTATATATTGCAGCTCATAATTTTCTTTTTCTTGCAATATTGAAATAATCACAAAAATATTTCTTTTGGTTCTTCTTCCTTGGCTCTATGCCGATTCGTATATCTTTATGATTCTCTAAATCCATACTTTCATTACTTTTTGTGGCACAACAACGTTTTTCTATATTATGCTCATATGCCATAATTTATTCAGTCATTTCACAATAGGAAACCCTCATAACTTCTAGGGTTTTTTCTTTAAAAGTTTAAATTGGATTTTTGTATGTATATGCATGAATGCATTTTTGTATCCCTCTGTTTTCTTCTTTTGAACATGTACATAGTTGTATTGTTGGATCAAAATATACAGTTCCACAACTTCCTTGATAAAGCATAAAACTATTCTCCTACACTCCTTCCACCCATATTTTTCCTTTCTTATCTTTGTTAACCTGTTAAGTGTGAGGTAACATCTCAGAAATGTTTTAATATGCATTTCTCTTAATACTTATGATTTGGAGCAATTTTCTTATGGTTTTAGGTAGCTTATTTTTATTTTGAGAAATGCCTATTCATGTTATATATTGTATGACCTTTTGCAAAATTGTGTGATATTGTAAGAAATACTGGCATGCATATGCATCTGTGAGTATATAAAACATTGCTGTGTATATAAAATATATGCAACTGTTCACACATTTGTATGTATGTATTTATATACATACATGAATGGGTTTATTTATTATATAGACATATATGTATATAGGTATACATATATGTATACATGGACACACAAATACATATGTACTTATACATATATAATTTATTATGTGTAACAGTCCTTCATCAGAATAACATATGGAAAAAAATTTCTCCAGTCAATGTTTTTCATTTTTATGTTAACTGAATTGATTCTGTTTGTGCAAAAGGTTTTTTTTTAAATTTATGTAGTGAAAACTTTCCATGTAATCTAATATTAATAATAATAATATCATTATTGACAATAATGGTAATAACAAGAGCAGCTAGTGTTTATATTGCACTTTAAGGTTTACAAAGCCCTTTATATATATTTTCTAATTTGATCCTCATAACAATACTATGGGGTAGGTACTATTATTATCTCCATTTTACATATGAGGAAATGGACTGGCCCAGTGTCATACAGTCACCGAGGAATGGCTTGAACTCAACTTCCTGACTTCAAATACTACACTCTATCCATTACAACACCTAACTCCTTTGTCCTGTGAATCTTTTTTATATCTTTTTGTCCATATTTATGAAAGAAATTCCTTTTTTTGCTGTTTGAATCTATAGATGATGTGACCATACATTTTAAATATAACTGATTCAAGCAAAGGTCCCTGGACCATGGGATTAGGGCAGAAGTATCAAACATGGTGCCACAATATTCTTGAGTGCACTTAACTAAATGAAAATATATATTACAAACATATAACAAAAATACAATACAATAAAGATAATGTTAATATTTTTTTAAAGTCTATATGTTTGGTTATTGACTGCATTTCTATTAGAATCTGATACTTCTGGGCTAAAGACATACCTTTCTTCAAGATAACCCTGAGCTATGAGTACTATTCATTCAATGAGTTCTAAATCAAATGATTATACAACTATATAGCTCACATTTCCCTATTGTGTCCCCCAAAATGACTTTGTAATACTGTGATGAAATGTAGTTAAGCTATATTTAAAATATTTTCCTAGCCTGCCATTAAAAAAAATAGAAGCAATAAGGTCAGTTTTTTATTTTATTTTTTAATGATCTGTTGATAAAGAAGCCATACCAAGCTCATGTAATTATGACTATCATTCTAGGTAATCATAAAATAATCATAAAATCTACTTCTAATAAAATGTTATAGGATTTTACTTGGAAACAAAATCCATATCGTCAACTGAAAGTATTTTTAAAATTCAGTAGATTTATACATTTTTCCAGTGCTATTATATCATACTCCTACTATTAAGTCAATCATCTTCTTAGTCCTAGTTTAGTCCATTTTTTCCCCCTGGAAGCAGCTAAGTAGCACAGTGGATAGAGCATTGAATTTAGAATCAGGAAGACTCATCTTCATGAATTTGAATCCAGCCTCCTACACTAGTTGTATGACCCTGGGCAAGTCCCTTAGCTCTATCTGCCTCAGTTCCTCAGCTATAAAATGGTCAGGGGAAGGAAATGACAAACCACTCTAACATTTTTGCCAAGGAAACCCCAAACTGGGTCACAAAGAGTCAGATCCAACTGAAACAACTCAATGGCATTTTTTTTTATTTCCTTTACTGTCCATTTTCAGACCCCTATAAGGCATATCACTTACCATGTCTTTCCATTATTTAATAATCTTCAGTGACTCTGAGCTATCTCTAGGATAAAATTCAACCTTTAGAACTTATAACCCTCAAAAAGTCTGGCTCCGATGTACATTTCCAGATGCCTTACAGATTACTTCCCTTTGTATACTCTACTACCCAACCAATATGAAAGTCTATTTCTTGAGCTAAACATTACAGCTTCTCACCCTTTATAAAACATTTTTCTCATCATGGAATTTGCTCTTTAATCATTTTTTTTTTGCCTACTGTAATCCTAATTTTCCACCAAACCCCTGCTTTATGCCTTCTTGTATGAAAGCTTCCTTAAAACATATATTCCCAATTGATGATAGCCTGACTTTTTTCAAATTATTTTTTACTTGATACAGTATAGGCATGTAACCTCAAATATGAATTGTTTACCTCCTTTCAAGTTTCCCATCTTTTCTTTTTTAACTTAAAAAGTTTTTCTTATTGATCAAAATCAGGTCCACAAAGACTCTTTCATTTATCCATTCATCTACTTTTTGAAGAATTAAATTATAATTGTAGAAGAAACACATTTCTAGGAAATGTCTGGATGATCGCACTCCTTATGCTCCATACCAGATTTGTTTTCTATTTTGTGATTTTTCATTCAGTTTCATTCTGTCCAGGTGATCTGTTATACATTCAGATCACAAATTTTGGTATTTACAGCAGGCTTAACAAAATAATCATAGAGGGCAGCAAATTAAAAAGCAGTAGGATTTTGTGTTAACATGTTCTAACTCAAATAAGGAAATTGTGAAAATCAGGCATTTATGATGGGAGAATGGAAGCACAAGGAAATAAAAATTAGGAAGTCACCAGGTTTCATTGGTCTTTGAATCACAATGAACAGAGAAAGAAAATCAGCAATAGTATCCTGGAGTGCTTAACCTTGGACTTCACATGCCAAGGTTCTTCATCTCTTCTTTTTACTCATAGTTGCTGTATAGGACAGCAAATAGTCTTACTTCTTTCATAATGGAACAGTTTACCTAATCAGGTTAGGATTATGAGTTTTATGTTAGGTACTCATTTATCTTCATATCCAGTTGGTATTCCATGGCTCATGTAATCGCAAAGATATCTTCAGAACTAGAATGCAAGTAACTTGCTTTTTTAATTTAAACTTTATTTTATTTTTTACTCACGGGATAAAACAAGTATTTCTATAACATAGTATAATAATAAAATGAAGATGATTGGACATGTAAATTTATTATGTACAACTTGCTATATCCTTTGTAATTAATTTGGGTATATATAATAGTCAAAATGGCTTGGTCACATAGTTGTTTTTAAAATAATATTGTTGCTACTCTGCATAACATTTTCTTCTTTCTGGTCTTTCTGCTTTATTATTTTGTGCAAATTTTTCAAAGATCATAGAGCTCATCATTTATGATAGCACAGTAGTATTCTGGGCCATCAAATTATCATGAACTGTGGAAATTACCAGGAAAGAGCAGGATTGGCTTAGTCTAACAAGACAGTGTAGTATTAGAAATTAGAATTCTTAACCAGGCATCTATTATATATATAATGTAGATTCACACACATATGAGTATGCCCATATGTTTGTGTGTACATGCACTGTACATATATGCATACATGTGCACATATGTGGATATGCATACATGTATGTTGCATATATGTGCATATGCACATATGCCTTTAAATATGTTGGTTTCTTTTGTAATATTATATATATTTTATTTTGCACATTTAAAATATTATTGTGTGAACGGGTCCCTAAAATTTTCCAGATTATGAAAGGT